>JBBPCZ010154707.1:0-18268 GCA_037974445.1 Brycinus macrolepidotus | reverse complement strand
ATTTTTATTTATTATTACTTTTGTCAGATTAAAGTTATTTCTGTGACCATTGTGAGTTTTTCTGTCATTGACCGAAGGGTACCAACAATTTTGTCCACGTGTGTACATATCAATCCCTCATACACTATTTTGTGACACAGTCACTGGCAGTTCATTTGACTTTGAATGGTGCTTGACTGGCAGTGGCAAGTCCGATCACATCACACCTTTTTCCTGCGTTACAGGTAGTCCTATGAAATCTAGTATAAGTGAGTGGTTTCAAGCTGTAAGCTTTCTACCACATGCTATTAAAGTGACTACATTCTTAGTAACTGAACTCTTTAAAAATTCAGTCCATGTACAAAGACCTAAATCCGAGCCCTTCTTTCCATTCTATGGTTTCTACAAAGTTAAACTAACCAGAAATGCCTTGCTGTGGCTTTGCCCCTGTTGCTACAAATAATGCTACATCTCCATCGGAATTTAGTACTGTGTAGAACTATACTGAATGTACTGCTGTAGGTGTCCTTCCTCCTTCCGGAAGTGAAATCTCTGAAAGTCAGCTCGATATCACACGTTGTGTCTTTTTAAACACCAATTCCAAAAAGTGAAATATAATCATATAATAACATATAATAAATATAAGTATATAAATAATATAATAGAAGGCATTTGCTCTGTTTTAGCTGATTACACTCTGACTAGTGTGTACGGATTTAGACATTGAGATTAAAGGAGCCTCTTTAAACTATCAGTTTTTCATTTAGGCCCTGTTTCAGCTGTCTTCCTCCTGAGTCTTAAAATATTTATTTCTCAAATATAATCAAATGCTTCATTTCCTTTTTTTTATTCCAATGGCTCATTTCTCAAATATAACCATTCTACTCTTCTATGATTAGGCTATAGGTCTGGTATATTGATATATGCATGCAGCAAATGATGGATTTTCAATAACAGTATATTCTGAAGGATGTAACTGCCAAAACATAAGCTTTCCCTAATGATTAGAACAACATTAATGAGCCACAAGCATGACTTGGCAGATGCATGATCGGGAAAAATTGAGTTCTGTTTTAGAATAAGTATAAACCATTTCCCCATGAACCATGAAACCCCAGTACATTTTCTGAGCTCAATAAGAAATTTTCATCAACGTTTCTAAAGGTATTATTTTTTTCTAAACTTCATTCATCAGAGGCAATGAGCTTGAGTTAGTTTTCGGCTGGTTGCTGACTCGTAACTAAATGCACTGGCTTCTTTCTCAAACGAGCAAAGTAAATGCCATATTTGCATGGCAATATGAAACAAATCATCGGATCATTTACATCAGCAGGTTTCAGTATAATTTTGCTTAATGCTTCATTTAAATTGAAATTCTGGAAAATGTCACGGCTTACACACCTGCCTTGTTTGGTTCTGACCACTCGAACATTTCCTTTGGTTCATTTTGACAGATGTGGACTCTGCACTTCTATTCGAATGCACACCAAACAGCTAAACTGAGGACAAATCAAGGGTCTGGGTTCCAAGTGAACCCTGGTGCAATATGCTGTTGGTCTACACCAATTCAACATCAGAGCATGACCTCCTCTTTATCTAGCAATATGTCAGAGCTGTCCTGCCTCCATAATCTGTCTGTTTTAACAGTGGACCCATTACAGACATCCGTACTGTTCTTGCAATAATGCTAATAATGGCAGGTTTTGGCATTAATTGAGGCATTAATTATATGAAAATAAAAGGGTATCAAATTCCTGACCAGTCAGAATTTTGGACCTTAGCCGTTGCAATATGACACTAACTGCACCTAATTGCAGAAGATACAATGCCACAAAAAGCTCTGGTGTGGACTCTGGCATATAAACATGGTATGAAACCAACCTAGATTCTCTATAAATAAGTATTCAGATCCAAAATCTCTATTTGAGCATCATTCAGTCAATGAATCAAAAACTCAATAAATCATTTTGTCCTCCAGCAAATATATATGGATTATTAAACATAATGTGTTTGCAAATTTGCCATCCATTCTTGTGTTGCCTGGATGCATAAAACCACTCATGTGGACCCAGCCCTCCTTCTTCTTTATTTTTGAGTCATAGTTCCCTAGGGTGTGATCAACAAGCGCGGTGCAAACACGGATTCCTATGGGTTTGGTAAAAAGCTTCTGATTGATTGGTCATAACACGAGCAAAGCATGAGCTGCCTGATAGATCAAGCTTTTGCCATAACGCACTGACAAACACGGCTCATGCTTTTTTATTTAATAATCAACCTGAAACAAAAATGCAAAATCCATTATTAAGATGATTGAATGAATATGACATGCCTAGGAATGAACAGACTCACATTCATGTTTTAAAATCCATCATTGTTAAGACATTGTTGTCCATCATTGTTGTGACTGCTACTCACTTAACTAAACTGCTAACATTAAATGCAGCAGGGCCTTGCTTAAAGATGCACTCTATAGGTGGTTATAATGGTTGGTCAGAGTGACAGATTTAACCAGACCCCTCTATACCACTGTCACTATATACGTCCTTGTAGTCATGTTGAGATCAGGTCAACTCCATTTAATTATACAATGCTGCATAAAATTGCACGTTGCTGGCCCGTTTGCCACAAAAAAGCATAATTGAGGGAGCACTTCATGCATGCATTTTATTATGTCAGGGATTTACTTAATAAGTGGTGCTGAGTTCTCTGTTGAGGTGTAGGTTCTTCCCTGTAGTGTGTGGATGGTGTTGTGCCTACACACAGAATTCCTGCAAACACTGGAGAGTAAGAGTACCCAGGAATCTTGCCTGATGTCTCGTTGGCCATTAATCTTATTTACATGAGGAAGCACATCTATCCCCCATTCCCAACAGGGTCCTCAGTTGTTGATGACATCAGTAAATTCAGACTACATTAATCAAGCACAAAGGCACCTGGGTGATTCAGCACTTCATGGTTGTTTTTGTTCCTCTTTCCCAGTGTATAATGGTTTCTCACCCCTCATTATTAGCGAGTCCTGTTCAGTGTGTATCTTTTAGGAAGTTTATGTGACCTTTTCTCAGAGTTAGAGGGGCCTTCTGTTTTTCTTTTTTTTTTTTCCTGAAGTGATAAGAAAGCTTATAAAGTGTTCCTCAAGCATTAAAAGTTCATGCATTAGTCTTAAACTCCAGTGCATATTAGCAGACTTAAAACCCATTAGTATTTTGGGAATTGACCCAAAGCTTGTCAAGATCTGAGGGACAGAAGGGATGTAATTATATGAGGTTATTAATTAATGAGCATAAAATTCAGCTATGAATCCAACTCACTGTTTGACTTTGAAATAAAGGAGTCACCAACAGAGATTAATGATGTACATTAAGTGAAATGAGAGTGTATCTCTATCTCTTTGATCTTTAGAGATTTAAGGGGTCATTAGAAGGAATGGATTACTCCCCATTATATATATTGTCATCATCATCATCATCATCATCCTTTGTTTAAACTCAGGTTTCCATTGAAGAAGAACCTCATTTTCAATGCAGTACAGTGTAGCACTATATATGCTGCAGCTACGGAGTGTCATGAACAAATTTGCTGCGGCCGCATGTCTTTGCATTAGCTGATTAATTCCATCAGAGTCATTTTTACTTTTTTACTTTTACTTTTACTTTTTTACTTTTTACTTTTTTAAAACCACCACGCATCCCAAGTTTTCTCCAATAATACAATCTACAGAAAAGTAAACTATTAACAGTGTGACAGAAGGAGCTTTCACTAATAGTAAACGTGTTTAAAAGTGTCCTGTGCCAGGAGCTAGCCAATCATGCCGCATTCTGACAGCCTGGCATTGAACTTTATCAGGATAATGCAATTCGAAGAGGAGTGTCTGGGGCATGGCCAAGGAAGAATCAACCATGCTGTAGTTTAGCAAAGCCAGACACTTTAATCTCATTGTTGAATCCTGGCAGGCAGAGTTAACCATATGGTGCCTTGTCACTCTACCTTAGCTCAACTGGAATTCTGAGGAGCCGAACTGAATTCCACAATTTTGAGAGGGTGGAACAGCGAATTCCTTGGGGAATTATTCTGAAGAGTTGTCTTTACTGGAAATGAAATGACCTTGAGAATGAACCTGAGAACCTCAGAGTGATAATGCATTGAAAGAGGTTTATATTTTAGGTGATCTTACCCATGTTAACTTTACTCTAGTTGTAAAGATATACTGCAGAATAACCGTTTATCCTTTACTCAATAAACATATAATTCATTCATTTTAATAGTAGTTAAATGTGCCGAAAATGATGGACTGTTGCCTGCTCAAAACTGTGTGAGCTTGTCATATCGCATAATGATTAATGGTGGCAAAATAAACATTCTGGCATAAATATATTGAGAAAATCTGAATATATAGAACAAAACCTGAATACACAGAATGCATGGAAAAATACTGAATGACAACCTCTGTTATAGAAACAGACCTGAGAAAACTGATTCAAACTGAATTTGGCACCCCTTTGTGTGTCCAGGATTGCCAATATGAGCTAATACACAGATTTCAGTACGATCGTAGTTAATCATATTAACTAATCGTACAGAATTATTGTAGCATGAACATAAATAAAATAATATAGTAATGCTGCTGTTCACTGCTACACTTGCACTGGTCGAAGTGTTTATTACGTTTATTAAGTCGTCATTTAGCATTTGTGCCACAAGATTCCTTGCCGATTCTGCCTACATGTTGAATATCCAAAGAACAGATCATACATATCCTTAAAACTCAAGATCAAGCAAGCACACACGTATTCAGGTTCATATATTCCATTTTGAGCTATGTCTTCATTCTACATATTCAGGTTTTGTTCTGTTTGTGTAGGTCTTCATTCCATATATTCAGATTTTCATTACATATTCTCACGTTTTCATTCCATATATTCAGGTTTTCATTCTACATATCCAGGTTTTCATTAAATATTTTCAGGTTTTGTATATATTCAGGTTTTCACTTTAAATATTCCGTTTCATTCTATATATTCTGGTTTCATTTCAACATACACAATGAAGTGAAGCAACTGGGCTGCCATATTGGGCTGCGCTGGAAACTGAATGCTTATCTATGGAGTAAACATACTCCTAAAAAATAAATATATAACTAAAATGCTGATGTGCATTGTATTTTTCTGCAACAATATCCAATCTATGGGCTGTGCCAAAACATTTCATGTAAAAGTTTTCTGTGCTCCCCGATCCACCTATTCAACCGTATAACCGTGTAAGTTATAGTCTTGGACAGCGAAGCATGTACCTAACTTATCTTTGAAATCACAAATTTCTGAAACTATACTAAACACACCCTGTGTAAGAATGACTTAACTAGCCAAGATAGCTAAAAGACTAGAAGCTTAGTAACTTTGATAACATTTATAGTTATGTTAAAGTATTTTCTGAAGTATTTAGTGAAAAACTGCAAAACAAAGAGATGTCACATGTATGTCTTACTCGTTCAAGTATTCTCATTAATGCTGTACGAATTATTACATCCAGTATCGAGAGATGAAAGTCATCCTCATGCAATAGCTAGCAGCAATAAGCATTATTGTAAGGACAGAAATTGAATAAACAGATACGTTTCAATAGAAAATGCATAATATA
Source organism: Brycinus macrolepidotus (assembly GCA_037974445.1). Lineage (NCBI taxonomy): Eukaryota > Metazoa > Chordata > Actinopteri > Characiformes > Alestidae > Brycinus > Brycinus macrolepidotus. Next base: position 12,655 of record JBBPCZ010154707.1, on the reverse strand, counting down.
ACAAATGATCAAATTGTATCTTTAAAAATTAGTAAAATCAACACAAGTCTGTATGAGCATTTACTAAGGAGTTTGCGTTGCTGGAGGGGTAGCTTTAAGAGCTTTAAAGTTATATATGTCTATGGGTGTTAAGTGATTCAGACCTACATGTTCGACCCATCTGACTAATTTTGTTGAGTCTCCCCACAGAAAAATAGACCCCTTCTCCATACTCCATACGTATTTAATGGGCCTTGAAAACTCAATGCTTCTGAACAGTAATACTCTCTCAAAATTAATGCTTCCCTTGAAAATATCATTTCTACATACCTTAATTAACCATCTGCCCTGTGATGGACCGGCAGCCTGTGTGTTTGTCTGCCTCCCATGACCCTGGTTAGGATAAGTGGCTTAGATGGATTGGATGAATAATTAACCATTCTTTTTTGGTGTAGTTATTTGCTTTAGACAATTTGAAACAAATAATTTTTCACATTTATTCAGCTGTTTTTATGATGGATGGACCAAAGATAGAGACAGATGTGTTGTAATGTTATGTCAGATAAGGAGATGAGTCTGACTGCATTATTGCTTATTTAGATAGCAGTGATGGTACAGAAGCAATTTCAATTTTCACAGTGCTGGTTTTATATCAGAAGTGCACATCTGGCAGGGCTTCCTCAAAGCCAGTTCCTGCTCCTGCTGTTGTTGACACAAATGTAAGGCAGATCTGATATCATGAATGGCAAACGTGACCCTGCACAACCTAAATTAGGCAGAAGAAATGACAGAAAAAATGTAATTATCTCAACAGAGGAGTCCAACACCATTCTTTCTCTCCCAGTTCACAGTGAATCCACCACAAAAAAACTATAGATAATAGAATAATCATAAAAATGAGTAGACAGTGACTTGTTAAGAGCTTTGGTGGCAGCATGTGATGTAATATCTGTATTCTGTATTGCAACTGATGTACTAGATAAAAATCTTAATTCTGCAATTTATCACCATGCATTGTGCGAATGCCAATAGGCACAAATGTCAATTTTGTGCTTGTGACATCAGATTCCTATAAATGGGATTCTATAATGACAATGAGACTCCATGTGTCCCTTGTCCATTGTTAAGGTTTTTTACAGTTCTTAAGGATTTTTATTTATTTATCTTGTTATAATGTTGGAATAGTTTTAATCAGTGTAGCCTAAAATGTGCTGCGCCTCTTTTTCATTTGTCAGACAGTCTTGCTTAATCTGTTTTTATTAGGATTCAGTAATTTGTATTTTGTTTTTACTTGGTGTAGGCTTTCTCAGATGAGACTTATGTATGTTCGTGACCACATTCTCACTGTAAAACTGAAGAGTTACATACCAACTCTCCAACAGAACTGTCTCTGTAGTAAAAGGCGCCTGTTCCAGATTGCTCGAAATGCCAATATCCAGAACTAGAGCATATGGCAGTCATATTTCCTGATGAAGTGATAGATGTAGACTCTCCAATTTTTGGACTTGATGATACGCTGAGGAAAATTTGTGCCTGTGAATTTATAGCCACAAGTTCTCCAGAATTGTGATTTATCCTCAACATGAATCTTCGCTGCAGGTGATGCCTCGGTACTTCTAAGCAGTTATTGCTGTGTTCACCTTGGTAGATAATAAACCATTTTAACCTCATTTTGAAAATACTGAAGGTACTTAAATAATTTGTAATAACTGATATATGTCACGTTGATTTTCTCGCATTATTTAAAACTTGTTTTCCTGGTCTTTTTTTTAACTCAGAACTGCTCCATTACATAGAAATGATCCATAATAAACCATTTCTTTAAATGATCTGTAATGGACCATTATTACACTGGTATATTATCTTTTTAGTATACTGGGATCCTCATCTAAAAATGTATGAACAAGGCTTAGTGTTATCCAAAGCTTTGTTTAATCAATGCAATATGATTAGGTGGAATCTCTAGTGGCGTATATGGTATCTGTGGAGAGGGCTTTGAAGGAATGTGGTATCCATGGAGAGAGCTTTGAAAATTGTTGGTCATTAGAGGAACCAATGGGGTAAGATCTAAAGCCCTGTTCTCTTTGCAGGATCACGGCTACCTTCGTAGAAGCATACTTCATTAGGGGTGCCAAGATGCTGGTCGAGGGCCAATGTGTGGTATTGATTTAATTGGCACAGTCAGCCATTTGATAGGTGCCAAAGAATACACATGCTCTCCTGCTTTCCTTTTTTCCCCTCCATCTGCCTTCTTGAAACAAAGTGGACATGCTGTTATTGTACATTTAAAAGAAGGAATTTTGAGGTTGTTAATGCACCCCTTCGAAAGACTGAAAGGCCATATATTTAGCTCTTTCAGTCAAAACAAGTTGTTAGCTTAATTGAAAATATGTTCCCTTGTCCAGACATTAGGCCTGCATTACTGTCCTCTCAGACATATGGCAAATTACGTATTAGACCATTATATTTGTCATTTGATTTGTTTAATCAAATCATCATCATTCTCAGCACAACTGTGACATAGCAGTGTGTGTGTGTGTGTGTGTGTGTGTGTGTGGTACTGGTACTAATCCTCGGGTATGGCAGTGTTTTTGCTCACTTCTGTGTCACTGCTAGGCTAAGAGTGGTCCACCACCTCAAAATATCCACCCAAGAATGACCCTGTGGTGAGAAACTGACCACTGATAGAGGATGACTAACATAACTGTGTTTCAACAGATGGGCAACAGTCTCTAATGGTACTCCAACAAAAGAGAGTTTACGATAACATTTACATCATTTGGCAGACTCTTTTATCCAAAGCGACTTACAATTTCTGCATATCACAGGTGTAGGCAAAGGTAGTGTTAGGAGTCTTGCCCAAGGACTCCTATTGGTGTGGGTTGTCATCTAGGATAGGAATCAAATTCCACTCTCCTGATTGGAAGATAGCAATGTCACCCACTACGCTACACCTACAGGGACATTTAGTGTGAATTACAAGCAAGAAAAATGTGTCCCGTACACATATTAAAAATTCATAAGTTCATTTAGTGACATTAGCTGTACTGGTTAGATAAAAGATTTATTTCCATTTTTCAGATCCAACTAGACATTTGTCTCTGTTCACTTAACGTTTTTTACCCAGGGAACTGAGCCTTAATGTCCTTAAGTAAATGCATACGTGCACCTTTCCTTTTCCCGTTACCAAGCCAGTGTGACCATTCAGTCACGTTTTTGTTGTTCTTTTCATCCTGAGCTAGCACACTGTTGATTTGTATGTTTACCATGCCCTCTTCAAACGCATGTAAATTTCCTAAGACCCACAAACCATCTTGAATGATTCACTGTTGTCAGTGGTTTAGACAGGATGCCAGTGCATAGTCCACTTTTTATTAATTAAACATACAAAAACTCCCAAAGGGTCCAAGAGTAAACAGAAGCAAGAGATAATCAGAGGGTTTTAACAAAGGCAGGAGCAAGGCGACACAATGGGAGATAATACTAATCCGAATCCTGAAAAACACGAGGTTACATCAACAAAACACTCAGAATGAGTCAGATGGGAACATCTCATGTTCTGTTGACAACAACAGAGAATCCATACAAACAAGCCAAAACACAAGGGTATATATACTGACTAGGACTCTAGGAACACTTGGGCAGATGAAGAGGGAGGAACAAGAGACAGTTGGAAACACTATGGGGGAGGCAGGACTTGAGCGGAGTTACAAACAAAACAAAAGTACATGGGACAGTGAGAATGTAAACAACGACATAGCAGTGGAAGAGACCTGAGAACATTACAAAAGTCAAGAAATGGGAAAAAATACAAGAAGAACATTTCAACCGTAAAGTGCCTCTAGCCCAAATTGCTTAGAACACCCCTCTCCATTCATCGTTAATAACGACAGTCCCTCAGAGACCACATGCCTCACTATTAATAGAATTAAGTGGAGACAAGATTTCCTCTTAAGTAAATGAAATTAAGTGGGTCTTGTTGGTATATTCCAGATCCCCTCCCAACCCCCCTTCACCAAAGCATTCCAAAAACCCACTTTTTTGTTCCTCCAGGTGTTTGACACACTTCTATGTCTATAGTAAGAAGGAGATCATATTTCATGTTATCAAACTTTCTTGTATCACAGAAAAATAGCTGTACATTGCAGTTGTATGTGTTGTTTAAAAGGCCAATAGAATTATAGAAAGTTGCTTTTTCTAAAATAATTTTCATGGGACATATAAGCAAAGCAGAAAGTAACACAGTCCATCATAAATGCATTAGTTTTGTGATGTCATGTATGTATATCAGTTAATTCAGCCAGCAGTTTTGTTCCCTCCATTCATGTTGAAATAAGCAGCGTTCAAGCCTTGACTGTTTTATGAAAGAGGCACAACACAGGGCACACAATCAGAACAGAGGTTGTTTTCATGCAGTGCCCTCTGGAATTATTGGCATCCTCAATTAATACAAGTGAAAAAGGCTGATCGAATGTTGTCTTTACTCAGCATGTAAAGAAGATAAATTCCATAAGGGTACATTATCACCAAAAAAAATTACTGCTTCATTTAACATTTTGTGCAACTCCGTTTTGCCAGCAGGACAGCATTTAGTCTTATAATGTTTCATAAGACTTTAGAACACAGAAGACGGGATTTAAAAACGTTCCTTCATCCAGAATCTCTCCAGATCTTGCAGAGTCCCGAGTCTTCTTTTCACACATTTTCATCTGGATCTAGGTCAGGACACTGGAAAGGCCATGATAAAGCTTGATTTTGTTTTCATTCAACCATTTTTGAGTGGATTCTGATGTGGATCATCGTCCTGCTGATAGATCCACCCAAGACCAGGTTTCAGCTTCTTGGCAGAGGCAGACAAATTTTAAATCAAAATCTCCTGGCACTTCCTGGAATCCATATGCCATATTTGTGAACAATACTGCAAGGCATTTGGAGCAGAAACAGCCCCACAGCATCACAGATACTCCACCATATTTAATGCTTGGTATTAGGTTCTTTTATCTGTAGTCATCTTTTTTCTGTTTACTTCAAATCCACATTGAGCATTTGGAGTCAAAGAGCTTCATGTTTGTTTGGTCTGACCGTGACAGCACCCCGTCCCAGCTGAAGGCCCAGTGGCATCTGGCAAACTCTTTGCTTTTCTTGAAAAGAGAGGAAAGGCTTTTTTCTGGCCTACCTTCCAAACTGTTTGTTGATATGGAGGTGACATCTTGTGATGGATTTGGAGACTTGGTTGCCCTAAGATGCTTCCAAACTCTGTAATTCTGAAACTGTGGTCTTTGGAGATTTTTTTTTACTTCTCTGACCATCCTCCTCACTCTCACTACTGACTGTCTCTTTCCAGGCTGGCTCATGATAGTTTTGAAGTTCTTAATCTTCTTAATGATTGCTCTGTCTAACTGTTGACACCAGCATTTTAAGTCCATTCCCTGATTTATTCAAGTCAACACACTTTTGCCTTTATGCAGTTTAATGGTGATGAGTGACTGAGGGATTTGGGCCCTGTGTCACCTTTTTATTTCACCCCAGTGAAACGGGAAAATGTGAGGGACCATAAGTCATTTACATTTCTTTATTTTACATTTTTGGGGTGTCACTAAATGGTTGTTTAATCTCAGAGACAACTTACCTCAGAAAAGTTTTTTTTTCTATTTTCAAAATAATATTAATCTAAAATAAATGATCCAAAGCCATTTCAATAATCTTTAGCAAGGGAGCCAATAATTCTGGAGGGCATTGTATGTCACTTAATGGCAGAGTAACAAAAACAGCCTGTTTAATTCTGAAGGACAATAAGAGGTTGGAAAATGGTCTTGTAAAATGAATTATAACTGTTCCTTTCACATACATCCACACAAACACGAAAGCAGACTAAAAGTGGAGATAAGCGGTAATAATAATAATGCTTATAGGAAAATGGATATGGTCCTTTTAAATCCTGTCTTGATGCATACTTTTTGCTTATGTTGCCTGTTGTCCTAGTTTAATGTACTGTCCTAGTGTGCTGTACTGTCCTTTCATAGTGTTGCATAGCTTGTGTGCACACTTTTCTTACACAAGGTCATCTTTGTCTGTATTTTTTAGCTTTTTGCTATGCCTTTTCTGGGATTTTCTTCTTTTTTATATAAACAAACTGGACCAAAAGTGTGCTTAGAGAGAAGCTTTTATTTGGTGGTGATCTAGTCTCGGCAGCATGCCTGCCTCTGTCGCTTATCCTGAAAAACTGTGACCATCATCCTTTTATACCATGAAACAAATGACAACAGACAAAAGGCAATCAGTCAATTAATCTATGATTCTAATGCAAATCAGAATCTTGGTGTTTATGCAAATGGTCCCTTTGTCTGTGGCGGTTGCCAATTGCTTATTCCCAGTAGTATTATACAAATTGATGGCCTTAATCAAATACTCCTGGCTCCAGCTATTCACATGGCACCAGAGGTGTGAAGCATTTTGTAACTATGACAATAGGGCCATCGGGCCTCAACAAGCATTATTCTGAACTATGTCTGGCCAGATGCTTGTTCTGTACCATGTCTGGTCAGATGCTACACTAATTTTTTACACTTTTCTCTTCATATCAGTCTGCCTCGTACATAATGAACTGCCAACAAGTTCTTTTTTGCATCCATCTGGTCAAGTCCACTGTCCTGCATTCTGCTTGCTTACCATCGGTAACACCAAATTGTCCTCTCAGCGTTATTACAAATGAAAAGCAAGTAGTTGCTCTGTTGTTGCCTTGTCCTTTAGGAATACACAGTCTTGACAAATGTAAAAGAGACTGAAAAAATTAAACAGTACAATAATGTTAATATGCATTAGTCATAGTAGTCAGCTTTGTGATTGGTCCACCTTTGATGGCAATTATTGTTCCAAAGACATGACAGTGAACTTTTAAACACAGTTTACTTGACTGAAATAATGCCTTCAGTGAGCAGCTGTTCCTGATCTTTAGTTTCTGCGCAAATATGGCTTCACATTCTTCCTGCATGCATAACAGTTCTTCTAGTTTCCACTAGTGCCACAGTGTCGTGAGAAGGTAGCTCTAAAGTGAGAGGAGCCTCACAGTTTGAAGCAAGCTCCAACATGTGAAGTCAGTGAAGACTGAAACACCAGCCATGCGTGATTTTAATATATATGAAAAGTGTCTTATAAACATTCATGTTACATTGTACTGCATTTGGGGTCATGTACATAATTTGTCTAGAAATTCTAGAAAATGGGAACACTCTGGTGCAGCATATATCAAAATTAGCTAACTATAGTTAACATTAGTGTGTGTGTGTGTGTGTGGCACAAACAAAGTGTAGTTTTGTATTTATTTTCATATGTATTCTGTTTTAAACTTCCTGACGATAAATTTCCATTTTAAGCATATCATTAAATAGCAATTATAATTAACTGGCATCTCATGTTGTCCAATAGGAGGCGGTGTGACCCCTGGCTTTGCTGTGAGTACCTACTAAAGTTTTCTTAACTCTCAGACCAAAGAGGCATTCCTGAAAACAAGACACATCATATGCCTTCTCATTTTAGCAGAGTTTTTAGGCATACACTGTGTAAAAATGCACTACTGGCAAAACACATCTTCCACAGATCCAAGATCTCCTTTATACTCTTGGTGGGTATGCTTGGTTCTCAGTTCTGAACCAAGGAGAGGCTTATCATCAGAGATTCATAGCTGAGGGATTATGTCAATTGATGGGTTACAACACAACTGTACAAAGCAACAGGATATTTAAAATTCTGCCTTTTTGTGAGTTTTCTGTGTGAGGAGTATTATTTAATTAAACCAAGATCAGAGAGGCAATCATGAAAGTATCCTCTGCTTTCTCATGTTAACTCTGTTTTTTCACAGGGTAGACCCTGTGCAGGCAGCTGAAATATGGCTGGAGACCTCAGGTTCACTGAGAGAGTACACATGTTTGAGTGTGTACGGTCCAATGGATTTATAAATGTTTTGTGTTTTTTAATGTTTTTTATGTGTTCTTTAAATTATGTAAGAATGTATTGTCTATAATGGATGTAAATGCTGTTATTGCACTGGGGCACTGGGGCACTGGGTTCAGTTAAAGAGCACATGAGAGTGTGGTAGGCACAAAGTTCCAGCTAGCTGCAACCCATTTGTGAATATTTCATGAATGTTTTATTCTGTCAGATTTATTTTACATTTTCTTGCAAGGCAAACTGACTCTGGAGGTGTTACTTAAGTTAAGGTAAAAGGTGAAACTTGCTACCGAAATTTTGGATTTGTCTTCCTCCAGAATTAGTGGCACAATGTGTCAAAGCCTCAAATAAGATTGGCACAGAGCATGACATGGCCCAGAGTGGAGATGGCAATTGGAAAAGGAAGCTGTCGTTCTGGGAACTGGAGGAGCAGATGGAAGAGTTGAAGCAGAAGCTGTCAACAGGGATAGCTGTGAAAGACTTAAGACTGACAGACTGAGACTTTATAAAGAGCTACTGAGGGCCATTCAAGATTGGTAGCAAAGAAGAGCTGTAAACAGAGGAAAGGAGATATAAGACCATTTATGACTTTTTAGAAGAAACTGAGTTGGATGCGCCTTCGGTGCTTTGAAAGAGGCTTATTTTATTTATTAACATTTAGAGGAAAAAGCTATGGTTTAAATTTACTCTCTAAAGAGAATGACGAGAACAGCTAGAGTAAATTCTGTTTTATTTGGGGAAGAAAGACCTATTCTAGTGTTAAAATAACTGTTTCCATAAATGAGAACATTGAAAAGGGGAATCACTGAAAGAATTTTAACCCACAATAATGAGTATATTGGAATATATTAGAATATATTAGAGTGAAATGCAATAGCGAAACATAAAGGGTTCACTGGTGGTGGCAAATGTGGGAAAGGTAGAGCCAGTGGCTGCATGAAAGAAGCCAAGCAATGTGACGGAGCGAAGGTCAATCCTTGGGATTGTGAACTACTATAAGAGGTTAATGGAAGGCTTTGCTCAAACTCCCCTCCATCAGGTAGTGGCTCAAAGCAGCAACAAAAGAAGAAAAAACTACAAGAAGGAAACCAGCCGACCTGGTCATGCTCATTCCATGAATCTCGTAGTTAAGATTCATGGAATGAGCGTGACCAGGTCGGCTGGTTCACTTCTTGTAGTTTTTTCTTCTTGAGCAGAGTAACGGTGAGTTTGACCAGCTGAACAATCAGCTGACCACAACACTACTTTCAGCATTTGCTGATTTTAACAAATACCTATTTAAAAAACTGCTGCATGATATTGTGGGTTGTGAGCAGTGCAGTCCCAAGACGATGATTCTGAGACACCATAGCATATGTGAGTTAAAGAACTTTGAGTGAATGAAAGAAACATGGACATTTACAGTGCGCTATTTTTTTGCATTGGAAGTGGACACCATCTGTCAAATTCAGAAACTAGATGAAAGTTTACCAATAATCCTTTAAGCCAGATGATCTACCTCTGGTAGTTAAAGATAACAGCTACACTACAGCAGCCAAACAGAGGGAGTCATCTCCACTGGTGATGTTTGATTTTGAGATTTGAGATTTTGAGATCACCCAGGAAAGCAAAATGGCCCATTATGTGTACATTGCGGAGGTGGACAATTGCAAATACAAGTAATTAACAATGACATAGTTTTGTTGTGTTCCTTGCAGACACTCCCAGAGTTATTAATAACCCAGCTGAAGGAATACCAGGGGCTTGATCCTACAATAGGTTCATTTTTTAAACTTTTAAGTAAGAAGTCAACTCAGCTAAAGCACCAAAAAAACACCAAAGGTACAAGAATTGGTGAAGCAATGGATCTCTGGAGAGGAATTGGAGAGAGTCTCTGATAGACAAATTGTGGATGTACAGGATCATTAAAGTAAATACAACTCCCATATCAGCAGAAGAACACTGTTCAAAAACCACTTCATTATAACCATGAGCATTATGGAGTGAATGAAAATGTGCTGGTAATTTATCATGTTGTCAAATTCACAGCGGCAGTGGGTACCAGAGAAAAGACAATAGCGACAGTAACCTGAATGCTGACTAGAGAATAGTCCCAGAAGTGCTTTGTTCCTGGCAGCTTTGTTCATTGCAAGGGTATTGTTTTGATATAAAAGTAGCTAGATTGCTCTACCAGGGCTATGGGATCAAAAGTGTCATACCAACCCCATCATCTGTAAGAGAATGACCAGTGTGAACAATTGCCTGAACAGGAACCAAACTCATTCTGTGGAAGGACAGAGTTACCATACAAGAAAACCATTTATAACTGACTGGGTGGAAGAACATCAAGAGGCACTGCAACAATTACATTCACTGATGAAATTACAGTTACTGGAAATGCTAAGCAGGAGGGAGGGACAAAGTGATGCAAGTATGTCTACACTAGGAATCAGCAGATTAGAGGGAGAAACAAAATTCGAGATCTGAGACTATTACAATCAGAGCAGGTGAAGGTGGTAAATTGGCGTCCAAAGTTATGCCAGTATATGGATCCAAAGAGGCGACATCAATTGGAATTAGAATCTGTCCAGTCCCATGGTATTAGAGCCCAGTACAATAACATTATGTCAGAACAGAGAGGACACAGATCCGGTCCCTCAGTAGTGGAGTCATCAGATTCTAGGACTGATGAAGAGAAGTTATTTTAAAATACCCGAAAGTCTATTCAAAGGCTATTCAAAGTCAAAGTCTTCAGAAGAATTCAGAAGATGAAAGACTCTTTGGAGTCTTTTGGTTTGGAGGAGAGCCAAATAAGGCTGAGATACACAAATCAGCAGGAAAACATTTGAGCCCACATTATCTGCCTCAACCTGTGACAGCCATGATTGACTGCCTGCAGGAGGGAGCAGGCATTGCTCTCACTTTGAGGGAGTTTCAGCTGGTCTAAGTAATCTTTAGGACAAGGATTAATTAAAAGGTGGGAGCATGTGGAAAAGAGAAAGTAAGCAAGCAGCAGTAATTCACACATGCAGGACCCATGTATCTAAGATAAGGAAAGGAAGCAATATATTAAGCATGTTCTTTGTTGAAATGTATGGCTTTAATGTCTGCATGCATACTTTAGTTCCATTTAAGTCAAGTTGAGTAGGTTTATTTTCATTTCAGTCATATACACAGTACACTGTGAAATTAAACAACATTCCTCCAAGACCATGGTGCAACACAAGAACAAAAACAGAACACCAAAAGACTACATAAGTGCAGATAGGACAAAATACATAGAGCGCAAAGAGAGTAAGACAGAGAGAGTGAAAGAAAAACACAATAGCAACACAATAACAGCACAAGACAGAATTTAGTGCGGTTGACAAAAGCAGCTACAGTAAAAGTTTGAATGACTACAGTATAATGACAGATACTGTATTCTAGCAGCAGAGTTGTTAAGCGTGCAAAAATGCAAATATAGAGGTAGACAGCAATAAATAATTGTGCAGATAATGGCAGGACAGAGAACGTGACGCATGTAGTAAATAAAGAGATATTTACAGTGGCAGGGTGTAAGTTGTTTCAGGCAGAACAGTTCAGTGTGTATATGCATTGTATTATGAGAAGGAAGAAGTTCAGTTCAGGGGTGTGTTTGTTTGCTTATTTGTTTGTGTGTGTGTGTGTACAGTTATACTTCAGTTCTGATTGAGGAGCCTGATGGCCTGAGGGAAGAAACTGTTTTGCGTTCTGGCGGTGGAAGTCCTTATGCTATGAAACCTCAAGTTTTGCCAGTCAGAGCAATGCTTATGTCTGAGTGGAACGTTATCATGTTGCTAATCTGGGTAGCCATGTCCAGAACATTGTCGCTGAGCCATGTCTCTATAAAAACAAAAACACAACAGTCTCTGAATTCATGCTAAGTAGTTCGCTGAAATCGGATGTAGTCCAGGTTATTGTTCAGGGACAAAACATTGGTGAGCAGTATGGACAAGAAAAGCTAGCATTAGGTTTTAGTCTAGCATGGAACCCCACTTGCTTGCTACTCTTCCACTTCTTTGCACACTACTTGCAATGTTCCCTCCCCCAGCCAGTGGTATCAGGGAACACTGTAGTCTGAGGTCCTGGTCCCCGAAGCAAGCCAAAGTCGTGGAGCTTTTTCAGCAATCTATCCTTGAGGTTATTTTCTTGTAGATATCTTAACTAAAGCAGAGTCTGATATGATAGACATGTGTATCAACTGTTCTGTTACACACTGAGTGAAGGTTTGGTGTGAGAGTCAACTGAAAACTATACTTCTGTACCAAAGAGCTGGACCCAGAAAGGCTGCTGCAGTTTAGCGCTCTGTCATCTTGGACAGCCTGATTTTAGTCTTGTGACCAAAGAGATAGCAAGCTGGGCAGACTTTGTGAAGGCAGCTGAAACGTACTTGAAAACATTCGCAGACAGAGTTCAGTGTTCAGTCAATTCATATAATTTGGCTGACGTGGATTTGCTGCTGTGATCAAATGATAAAATCTACATAAACTAATACTGTCAAACTAGTTGAAGTGAGAAAGAAGATAACTTCAGATAAAGACAAACTATAGGCAAACCACAGCTTTAGTACTTTTTATATGCTATGCCTTCACATGCTAAGAAGGTGTTTGAGCAGAAATGTATGTATGTATGTATTTATGTATGTATGTATGCAGGGGCGGATCTAGAAAAATATTTATGTGGTGGCAAGAGGGGGGCAGGAATTTTTGAGGGGTGGCATATGCGGGGG
>JBBPCZ010154678.1:0-18272 GCA_037974445.1 Brycinus macrolepidotus | reverse complement strand
GTGCCTGACCTTATAAATGCTCTACAGAATGAATGGGCACAAATTCCCACAGAAACTCCAAAATCTTGTGGAAAGCCCTCCTGGGAGAGTGGAAGCTGTTATAGCTGCAAAGGGGAGACCAACTCTATATTTAAGTCTATGTATTTGAATGCAGCGTTATTAAAGTCCCTGTTGGTGTAATGGTCAGTTGTCCCAATACTTTTGTCCATGTAGTGTATGTTGGCAATTTAGCATTTTTTTCTGATTTAACCCTATTTTATGATTTTCACCATTACTTAAAGAAGCGAGAGTAGGTGAGGATGTTCAGGTTTCTTTGTGGATTTGGATAGTAAATAAAATGGCTATATGATCCCTGGTTCCATTCATCACTGTAAAGAAACCTGAATCAGTAAGTTTCTCTATGTATAACTATTTCACATCGAACTACTCTAAATGACTTTACATTTTTACATTTTAGCCATTGAATTATTCTGAAACATTTATGCCCTCTCTTTTAAAAACACCATAGCTGTTATAGGTCTAGAGCAAAAATGTGGTATCTGAGGACTGGTTTGAGAACCACTGGTCACAAATCACTTAGACTCGTTCTCTGCCATACAACACTGCATTTCAATTCTGGCACTTCACTGAAGCTAAACCAGTTTGGACCTGGACTGGGAGATCGCTTGGGGAAGGCTCATATTACTCCTAGAACATTTTGGTAGCTGGGCCACCTTGCAGAATGTTAGGTGTGTCCCCAAAGCACAGAGCAGGGCCTGAGCCTTGCTGTAAAAAATAGGCACCGTGCTTCATAAGGGAGATAAAAATGATATCCTAAATCTTGTGAGATCTTTAAAATTTCATAGAATGTGACCCAGAGTGAAGATGCTGACTCTGGTGTCATAGCCTCATTTCTCACTATGCTTTCTTTAGAGCCCCCTAATAATTCACCTTCAACAGCTCCAGCTCATACTCATCTCCTCTCTGAACACCTGATGTATGATGAACTTCAATCAGTCAATATTTGCTAATGTTTACTAGGCCTATCATGGTCCATTATTGCTTTTTTTTGGAGCAGCAGTGTAGAACAGCTGCTTTTGGTTCCCTAGAGAACCTTTCACTGGTTGGTCCTTTAAAGGAGCACACCAGGGTAGCATTTGATTGACTACCATTGACTAACTGTTGAAAGTGTTTTTTGAGACAGCCCCCATTAAAAGGTGTTTTTTTTCTTAATTTCTTATTAAATAACATGAATCAAATAAAGTTCAACTTTGGAAAAGAGTTTGAGGAATTTGAGACCAGTTAAAGAGTATGTTATGAATGTTGCACTTTTGAAAGTCATGGAAATATTTATGTGCTTATTTAACCTGCATGGGCTGAGCTTTAGTTTAAGAAAAGGCTAGGAAAACTGGCCAGAAATTGGGCTGTAAAGATCTCTGAATGAGAATTAGCCATAAAAATGGATAATCAGCGCATCCCCACACACTGGACTAGGAAAAATGGTTTAGGAAAAATGCTGCACGTGATTCACGACTTTAATCCACTTTCATGTGAAGGTATAGAACTTTATCACAAAATAGACCCAGCAAGTGAGTAGGGACAAAGTAGAATCTTTTGTGCAACGTATCCTTGAGCTTTAGTGGACCGAAATGTTTATCATCACATTTCTTTCAAAATCAGACTCCCTCGGACTGTATGGTAATTTGCTGACAAAAGGAAGCCCTGGCTCATTCAGGGCTTTTCAGTATCACATGACCGTGAAGTCTGTTTTATTACAAAAGCCAAGGCAAACCAGTCTCACAAAGAGTGATTGCCTATTTAATGTGACATGGAACTGAACCTAACCAACAATTTCGCTCTGCTCTCTTACTGAATAGAGTAATTCAATCCCGCACCGCCCCCTTCCAAGGTTTTCCTCACATTTAGTGTGCATCATTGCTGTCCTGTAATAGAAGGAAGAGAGGCAATGGGGAAAAACGTTGATGGGTCAACGATGATATCATCTCCCCCCGTAAATGTCATTTTGCGGTGGGTGGGGGGCACATTTGCCCTGCCTGCACATGATGGGGTGTGTGCATTTGAGTTTGGGGCCAGGTGGTGAAATGGAAGAGCTAATTATTTGTGACAGTGCCGTGGCAGATGGTTGAGGAGCCCCGGACAAGTTATTTCACGACTGCCATTCATTCCAAGATTGCACGAACACGCAGGCCCTCTCGCATCACGCCAGCGGATGGTGAAAAATGACACCAGTGCGCATCACTCCACTGAGGGCCATTGAGAGGCATTTCGAAAATGCTGTTGTCAACACCTTGCTTGTTGTACTCGCCCGACTACATTATGACCCTGGGGTTTTGGTGCCTCCTGCAGTTCAACATGTTTAACAGAAGCTTTAACCTTCCCGCCTGCTGGGAATAGCCAAAAACCCTTCCTTTATTTGTATGCAAAGTCCAGGATAGTGTCCTATAGACATGTGCTGTGACTCACCTGGGGCATTGTGTATTACATTTTTGAACTATGCACTGTGTACGTCACTATTTCAGAGAAGAACTCCAGTCCTGGCGGGCTAGATTCTTGTTTGATAATTTTCAGGTCTTGTGAGCCAGATGGATTCGCATTTGGGAACAACTTGTTAAACTTTTATACTGCAAATATATTTTCCATATGTATATACACAAAGGTACTCTAAATTTCTCTAGTCCATGCTATTTTAATATCTGGAGCAAAATAAATAGAACAAGCAAAACAAGCAAACTAACAAAATACTGTCATTAGCTACAGCCATGCTAAGACAAATGGACTAACATGGACTAACAACTTGTTGACAATGCTGACAAGCACACCATCACTAGCTACTTTTAGTTCCATCAAGGCCTTGGATTTTTTTTAGACTGTTTGTTCCCATCATAATAAGTTTATGTTCCTACAAAAATCTCTCATGGCTGTCTCTAGATGTTCTTGTTACATGATCATGTCTGGTTCCTTGACTACTCGTTTTCTTGCTCCACCTCAAAACATTTCTCAAACGTTTGGTACCTCACATCATCAAACCTCACTTCATCAGACCTCACTCCTACAATGCCTGGTAGCTGGAGGAGCTTTTGATGGTTCCTCCCCATCCATTAAGTACAACAGCCTGCAGACGCTGCAGAATAAACAGTGTGCAGTGTTCCACAACTTAGTTGTTAGTAGTTCTAGCACATTATCCAGGTTTTAATGCTACTCTGGAGCCCATTATATTTTCATATGTGAACACACGACTTGCACTAATGCACTACAAACACATTTGAGTCACAGGGATCCAGTTCAGTGGGATGCATAGGTATAAAATGATCAGGTGTTTTCCCTGCTCTAACACACCTGATCCAACCAATAAGCTCATTAACAAGGCCCTCCTGAGCTGAAGCGTGGAAAAGCCTGAAATGTGCTGGGTAGGGGCGCTCCAGGATCTGCGTTAGGAACCATTGGAGAGATACAGCAAGAGAGGTAGAGAGAAAGGTAAAAAAAAAAAAAAAAAGGGTGACTCAGCATTCAACTGAAGACTATCAGGTGGCAGAACTACAGGTCGTGGTTTGAGGAAGTGAGCAGAATAGTGATTAGGGCAGGAGAATTAACTAGATGAACCTTGTGATGATATTTGTAGCCTTCATCACTGGATAGTATGTCAGTAACCGAGGAAGCTCTTCCAAGTCTGCAGCCAGCCACTATTAATAGCATGCTGTCCCAGCCCCTCCCCGTGTCCCCCACTCTCTACCGGCAGCAGCCTGCGTCTGGCTTAAGTTCAGCTTCATCAGCCCTTTTTGGCGGGAAATCCAATCTGTTGACTTCCATTTTGCGCGTGCACTGTAACGCTGAGAAGATGAACCAGGCCGGAAGGGCTTTGCCTCTAATTGAACACCTCATATCTCCCGTCCATCCGGACCTTGCAGTCACCACTCTATTCCACTCTATTGGTTTCCTATCGGGATGTGCGTAGGTAATCAAATACCTGGTTAACCACTTCAGTGGTCTTGTTGCACCAACAGGCCTGGTCAGGACTTTCTGGGTGTAATTTTAAGGCTGTTCACTAAGAGTAGATGTAGATTTTATGCTTAGCTGGGAGCAGGAATAAAGTCAGCCAGTAGATCTTTTCTAGGCTGGTGACTAGTTTCAGCATGCTTGTTTGTTGCTTGTCTAGGTGCTGCATGCTGTGTATCTCATAAGATAACTTGCACAGTGTGCAGCAGAGCTTCATCAGCAAATTCCAGTAACTTATAACTGATGTGTATCAACAATATGTTACTAGCTAACTATGCTAGAATGCTAAAAAGTTGACATATTTCTTTATTTAGACTGAGTTTAGAAAGAGCTGTCAGATGTCTAAATATTCTTACATTTTAAAACTTCACTTAAAACCAAAGTGGATGGGTGTCGTCTCATTTATGGATGGTCAAAAATTCATTTACATTTACAGTTACTTTTACAGCTTTTGGCAGATGCTCTTATCCAGGGTGACGTACGTGGACAATACATTTTTCTTCCTTATGTATGTTAGCTTTGTTGTGTGTAAATTAAAGTCCTCACTTTAACCATTAGAAGTGGAAGCAGACATACAATGTATTTACGTAATAAGTCAAACGTAGGTGTTACATAATAAGTCTATGTCACGGCTAGAAAAGGAACACTATTCTGCGGGGTGCCGTTATATCAACCATATACTTTTTTAATGTTTAATTTGTTGTTTATTGCCAGTTTAATTTATGCTATTTGCCAAGTACTTATTTGTGGTGTTTTTTTTTTTTTTGGGTAGCATCTATGAGCAGGTTGTACACAGCAACTTAGTTTAGTAACACAGGTTGCTCGGTAACTGTCATTGCCACATATGTTTTTGGATTGATGCGCCCCGCTAAAACAGGTCTTAGCTACACCAAGGCATAACTTGGTTGGTGTGATGAGCATGCTTTCTGAAAAATAGTCTTAGAATTGACCCACTCATAGCAGTTCAGTGTGTTTCTCTGCATTTTGCCTGTGACCTCAAGAATAGGCTCCTGTACTCCCATTACGACTGATTAGGAAAAAAGGGTAAAGAATGCATGGATGGATGGATGGATAAATGGGTGGGTGGGTGGTTGGATGGGTGGGACGGATGGATGGATAGATGGATGGATGGATGGATGGATGGATGGATATGACCCAATTAGCAGTTAAAAACATCTTAGTTAAGATCTGTTGGTGCGGCATGCCTCACATCACATTAAGAGAAGTCATCAACAAAGAAAATTCACATCTTAAGCTTTAGATACCGGGCAAGGCCTTACAAATGATAAAAATGGCTGATTGTTTGACACTTCCTGGCTGTTTTTTCTTTAGCAGCTGAAATATTGGAGTTCATATGCTACACATTGTAAGTCAGTGCTGAACTGAACTCAGAAGACACACTCTCCTGTTACTAGGAGACGCAGTACTGCTGCTCTTGTTTGTGCTGCTGTTCACACCAACATAGTTAAGAAGAGAGTGAAACGTGATCAGTATGTGATAGAGTGTAGAGTTTAGGTTGTATGGACACTTTAATGAGCTCTTCCCGTGAGCTCATTCACTTAAGCTTTGCTAGACATGTGAACATGTTTTGCCATTTTCTCTATTCTTTGCTATATTTTTCACACTCTGTGTTCATTGGCTATTTGTGAGATTCACTCATATTGAGTGTTGACCAGAATGCAATTCTAGATTATATCCAGGGTCAGGCATGTGATGTACTCCAACTGCTCTGGAACTTGATCGTAAGCAAAGAATCTGAATCTGAGATTCTCCAGACTGGAGCCTGTCAGGAAAGGGTAAAATCAGGGTAAAAGTTTGTGGTGTAACCCCAGCATGTGGTTAGTGGTTATGTGTCAGTAAAGTTTTAACTATGCATTGGATATTTCTTTATATATGTTTGTTCAGATATTTATACTATGTTTACATCAGGACAGTAGCCAGACAAGGGCAAGCCCGATACTCCATGTTTTTGTATGGATCATTCTCTTATGGGTCATTCTGCTACTGCCAGCAGCAACAGCAGCAAACCTTAGCGGTCACTGGAATGTTGCATCAGTATTTCAATTTTCTTAACTTTTGCTGTTGGTCGCAGTGGTGGAATAAACTTGATGTTGATACTTGTTTATATGGGTGCTAACGATTCATAAGTCCAGGGTGTAAATGTTCATGTTTAACAAAACCAAACTTCAGAAAAAACACACCATTGGAAACATCACTATGTTCAAAATAGTGATGAAATAGTGCCTAACGCTATAAACTAACTATGAAGTAAAGTGACCCCTTATAGTCACGTGTGAACACACCACAGCACGCAGTGTGAACAGTGTGAAATTCTTTCTCTGCATTTAACCCATTCACCAAGCGAACCAGTGCGCTGCCACCATCTGGGCGCCCAGGGAGCAGAGTGTGGGGACGGTACGTTGCTCGAGGAAACCTCAATGGTGCCACTAGCAGTCCTTGGATTCGAACCCACAGCTTTCTGATTACAGGGGCAACTCCCTAACCACTAGGTCACCATATAGACAACATACCATTGTAATTTCAGCAACTCTATACATTTATATCCACCAAAAGCTATTGGAGGGCGGCCTGGTGGCGCTGTGGGTAGTGCTGTCGCCTCACAGCAAGAAGGACTTGATTCCAGGCTAGGGTGGCTAAGGGTCCTTTTTGTGTGGGGTTTGTATTTTCTCTCGTGTCTTTCCACCGGGTGCTCTAGTTTTCTCTCACAGTCCAAAGAAATGCAGGTCAGGTGGATTGGAGATGCAGAATTGCTCCTGGGTGTAAATGTGCATCTTAGAGCATAGAAAACATGAAAATATGTTCTGTGAATATGATTTCCATGTTCACAAAACAAAACAAAAAAAAGTGTACTATTGGCTTGTCTCTGCATGTGCTTCTGCTAATAAGTGCTCCAGCCCCTTTCAACATCTCTCGGTTGGGGGTCTTTATTTTCGCTTTGTTATTTGCACACTTCAGAAACATCTGTTATACCCGAGCAGTCACCGATCACCATATTTAATCGCGCCACTGCTGTTACAATGTGTGTTGCTGATGCGTTGCGTTCAGGGAGAGTGTTTTCTCAAAAGTGATGCTCTCAATGCATGGCTGGCTTCTGGAGCCAGACAGCCTTTTGTCTATTGACGCTTGCGAATCGGAAAATCAGATTACTTCTGCTCCTCAGGACTGGCTGAGGTTTTGTCTCGCTGCCAGCCGAGGATTGGAAGACCGAATTTATACAAGGGCCTCGGGAGACTAGCAGAGCTGGGGTAGACCCCCCCACCACCACCACCCACCCCACCCCACCTCTTAAGAAAAAAAACATCAGACTCTATTCCTCTCCCACCACATATAAATAATGTGTCTCATCGCTAAAGAAGAACCTTCAGCTCTCTTTTATAGCACCTTAAGGTAAATGAAAAAATTTAAGTGTCATCACAGGCCTGGCATTGGAATTACTGCCAATAACTCTCTGCCCGTTTTTTTGGCACTAACATCCACATTGTGGAATCGTCAGGGCCTTCCAGGCCTTCAGAGAAAGCTTAATGATTTCAGAGAACTGAAAAAGTACATGTCTATAATTTTCGGTTCATTTTTTTTTATAGAATCACCATGCTTCTTGTATTTAAACTTTGCAATCCAAGTTTTTCAGTGGTATTTAAATAGATAAAGCCAAGCAGGTTCTCCACAAGCTGGGCAGACTAAAGGAACTACCTAAATTAAAATTGAATTTACTACCAACATAGTTAAGACTGTTAGGGCAACCATCGACACTTTGATTTACATTGTCTTTATTTAACTAAAGGAAATTTTGTTGCATCCAGCCATTTAGTTTTTCAAGGCATAAAACCAAAGAGTTCATAGAACTGAAGTCATTTGGTGAAAGAGTTAGATTTGAGTGTTGTCTGCACAGCTATGATAAGACACCTTGGAGAATTTGGCATGTATAGACTGAACAAACAGGGCACAAGAATGGAGCCTTGTGGGACTCCTTACTTTAAGGCAGTGTTCTTTGATTTGTGTCTATAGAGACAAAATGGTCCCTGCCTTCTGGGTACATCCTGAACCATCTGAGGGTCGTTCCTGAGAGCCCAAGCCAATTTTCTAATCTGTCAAGTAAATTTTTAAGATGGACTGTGTCAAAAGCTGCACTAAGATCTAGCAGTACCAAGACATTTACCTGAGTCTGTATTAAGACAAATGTCATTTAATACCTTTATCAGAGCCTGTAATTGTTAAGTGTTTAGGCGTTTTAGATTTCTCTTTTTCAGGGGGGTTTTATAACAACCATCTTTAGTGATGCTGGAAACATCCCTGAGAGAAGAGAGCCATGCGGAATTTCGGACGTGATACGGCTGAAAACATCTTTTTAAAAAAATTGTGGGTAGAGTGTCAAAACAGCAAGTAGAAGGCTTAAGACATAGCATTATTTCTCCAAGAACTGTGCTATCAATAGCAGTAAATTCTGGATAAAGGACATATTTTTTCTGTATGTTACCATAGGCTTTGTTATGTCGCTCCTTGACTGGATGGAGCTGATGCTTTGTCTGATATTTTCAACTTTCCGATGGAAAAACGATGCAAACCCATTTCATATTTTAGCTGATGGAAACTCTGAAAGTAACTGAATATTGGAATTTGTTAACTTATCTACTGTGGCAAAAAGAGCATATATGTAGTTAATGTTCTTATTAATAGTGTTAGAAAAGTGAGATCATCCAGCTCTGTTTAACTCTGAGTAAATAAAGAGACTTTTCTTGAAAATGTCACAATCAATCTGAAGTTTAGTTCTCCTTTTACACTCAGCTTTTCTGCATTGTCTCCTCTGATTCGCTACTGTTGAGATGTTTCTCCGTGGTGCTTTTTGTTCACCAGAAATTATTTTAGCCTTCACAGGTGCTTTAGAACTTTAGAGTTAAACCGATTAAGACGGTCATCCAAACACTCTACTGTTATACTACATAACATAGATATGGTTTCCATAAATGCAGCGCTGGCATTCCCATTAATATAACTCTTTTTGACCCCTTTAGATCTAGTTTGGGTGTTTGGAACAACAAATTCATCAAGTTCTATCATTGGTGTTATTGACATGAATATTAAAATCACCAGTCATAATAAAGGAGTCTGTAGAAATCTGTAGAACTGATTGACAGGATTTCAGAGAATTCATCAGTGAAGTTTGGACAATATATTGGTGGCCTGTAGATAACTAGTAAAATTCTTGGAGATCTTTTCATTACAGTGCAGATATATTTAAAGTAATTAAATATTTAAAGTAATTAAAATGTGTCTTTAAATAACGCAGCTACACTCCCACCTTTCCTGCCAACTCTAGAAAGTTCAAATTTGGGGGGCTGTTGTAAGGTGAACAGTCGTACTGCAGTCATTCAACGTCCATGTTTCTGTTAAAAGCATAAAATCTAACTGGTGTGTAGCAATAAGATCATTAAATGTTCTAAAAGAGCTGGATTTTGGATTTGGGCAGGGATCCTCTATCAATGATATATTTTACCAATAAGCAAACATTAGCCCAGGCATGGAGCATGACTAGGTTATTATCATTGACCTAGAAATGTTACACTGGTGGATCCCTAACTGCAGCTAGTTAGGTTTTTCCCCAACAAATTGGACATAGTATGGGGTTACATATTATAGAGGCCATTTGTTTAATGGATGGATGCAGAGGAACTGACCGACAGCAAGACAGACTGAGTGTTTGCTGGGGGACATCTGCTGCCCCCTGCTATCCAGCTCTGGCTCGGCTGGCCCGTTCTAATGCTGCTGTCCATTATGTGTGCTTAGGAGTGTCATAACAGCAGTGAAATCAACCCTGAGAGAAATCAGCGCATTATGAATGTGCACACAAACACAGGCATGCCTCTATTAAACGCAGCCTCTTGTTTTGTGAGAATATTAGGTTGAGTGCTCTAGGACTATTAACACCAGTGCTAAGAGAAAGCTGAAGTATGAGTATTAAGGGAATGTGTCTCGCCGCCTCACTATGTTCGTTCCCCGTATGGAAGCACGAGGGCCTGGAGTGAGTGAGTGCATGTGGAGTGAGGGTGTCAATCACTTTGATTTAGAGCAGCACATTCTCTCTCTTGGGCACACTTGGCATATTGCGCTCCGTACCGGGGCCTCCTAATGAACTTGGCTGCCTTTAATTGACTGGTGAGGAACATAAAGGCACTGTTGACAGAGACTTAGTCATGCTGTTCGTTCTCAATAGCTATCAAAAGGATGATTCATCTGCTGGCGCGTTTTGTTTTAGCACTGGGTTTAGGAAAAAAACACGTCTGTGGAACACTCAAATTCAAGTTCCCTTTTTTTTAGGATTTGTGCTATTGTGTCTGAGTGTTTCAGATAGATATAACACTCGCTTTGGTTCATTTGCCATTGAAAAGCTTTTTTAGCCTTCATAGTTTAAATTCAGGGGTGTAGCAGTTCAAATAGGGTTTTTTTTTTTATTATTATTATTTTTTTTTTATTTGCTTTCATTTTCCTAGATCAATGGATCTCAGTCCTGGACCTGAAATACCACTGCTCTGCATTTTGTAGTGTTTTCCCCACGCCAACACATCCAGTTCACCCCAGGAAATCCTTTTAAAAGGGGAATTCCGCAGATCTTTCCATATTTCTGCATAATTCAATTGCTAAGACTTAAACCAGGTCATTTAGAGCGGAGAAACTGCTTACTGAGTTTCTTTACTGTGGTGGTGAATGGAACCAGGGGTCATGATGTTTGCAACACCAATATAGCCTTTATTTGTACTATCCACCACCATGCAGAACCTACACGTCTGAGTTGTTGATGATGGTGAAATAGTGGCAAATAGTGGTTTTGTCTGGGGACTATTTTGCCCCACAATGCCCTGCATATGTCTCTCCACCATGAATGTATTAAAAATGACATTTTAGGCCAAAACCCTTTCTCAAAACGATCATAAAGGAACAATGCCTCAGGCACAACGCAGAATATTTGGAGCCATTTCATGTAATACATTTCGGTGAGGGAGCTTTAGAGTCATTATATTGTTCAGATGTCTGGTTCCCATCGCCACTGTTGTGAACAATTCTGACTTGGTAGTTTCTCTTGTACGGCACATTTCGCAGTAACCTGCTCTGAATTACATTTTTCATCTTGCACATATCTGTCGGGTAAAAATGTGTTACTTTTACATTTCGCCCCTTTTCAGATCCGTAGGCAGGGAGGTATCCCGTTGCTGGTGGACCTGTTGGACCACAGGATGGCTGAGGTGCACCGGAGTGCTTGTGGGGCACTGAGAAACTTGGTGTATGGCAAGGCTAACGACGATAACAAGATTGCCTTGAAGAACTGTGGAGGCATTCCTGCGCTGGTCCGCCTGCTGCGCAAGACCTCCGATGTGGACATCAGAGAGCTGGTCACAGGTAAGATGCGATATATGGTGTAATATCATATGTGTTTACCTGGAATTCCACTGTGTGGTTGTTTATATGCTGAACTTAGGGTCTGTGTGTCAGTAGTTTCAGCTTCAGAAGCTTTGTCCACAGATTTACATGGACCATTTGATGTTCATTGTATTTTAAGATGTCCACAACTATGAAACTCCTGCTATATACTACTAGCTATTCTATTTGCCATATCTCCATACCATGGCAATGATGAGAAGGATATAGGATGTGTTTGAAATAGCCTAGTACATACAGTTCACCAAAGAAATGCTCAAAAGTAGCAAGTAGTATGCAGTAAAAGATTTGTTGCACTGTTTTTGCAAAAGAAATCCTTATTTTTTTGGATTTTGCCCGATTTTCTCCCTGCTTTAGTCATGTCCCCTAGCCAATTACTAGGTTTACTCCAATCACACAACACTGGGAGCATGAAGGCCAACACATATTTCCCTCAAGTCATGTGAAGCACCACTGCATATTTTTGGACTGCTGCTACTGCAACCTCACTGGGCATCTCAACATGCTTGGAGGAGAACACTAACCTATCAATTCTGCTGCGTCAGGTAACCGGCCCTCACACTGGCTAGCATCATGCTGGGGAGGGGCATGGCCATCCCACCGTCCCACCAAGAAAAATTAAAAAATAGTCCAATTAAAATGTCACCAGTTTTGAAACCAGTCTTTTGTAGATCACCCAGTGAAGACTGCTGAGAGCTATTGCTGGACCCATGTAATAATTCCATAATACAGACCCATATTGATCTCATGAGTGGAGTAAGATGCTTATTTTTACACTTTTTCCTCCCACAGATTCCTCTGATCTCCGACAGCATGTTTTAGGCTTCCTTAAGCTATAGTTCTGTGAAAGATCTGATTTACACATTTGCTGCACATACGGTCAATCAACCAAGACATGTTTGGTGTCTGAAGTTTGCTTCCAAGGTATATTTCAGAAATAAACTGTGGCTTAGGCTTCCTTATGATGTATAGTAAAAAGGCCCATCTCTAATATTGGCATCATATATAAGCCACAAGTCCAAAGGACAGTCAGCAGCACCTCGACAGTCAGTATTGAGTCAGGAGTGGTTTAGCAAAGAGTCATCCAATTATCTTGTATTCTTTTGAATTTTACACTCAGTTGGCCTTCTCTGCTGGTCGTGATGTGGGTTTGTTTACTTTTAATGAAGTTCAAATGAAACATACTATATAGATAAAGTGGCTAAAATTATCTAGCGTACTAAAGCAGATGTAAGAAAACGTGTCTGGAAACCACACAGCCAAATCTAAAGCTTAGATTTTTTAAGTTTTTTTTTTTTTTGGCTTTGGAAATGGTTATAAAACACCACCCTTTATTCTGTCATGGTAGTTTTTTCAAAGTGTTTTAGACCAGAGCAGCTGAGTCGACAGCAGCTAGCAACGGTTGTTAAGCTGGGCTAAGGAAAATGAGCCAGGTCTTAGGATCAGCCTAAATGGCTCTGCCTCTGATTTTAGAATGCCTCTAATGGAACAGCACATGCTTTCTTGTCATGTTTGTTAAGTTCATGGCACCACTTTTCAGCAGGGGTATTCAACTCAGTCCTGGAAGGCCGGCATCCAGCATAAGTTGGCTGTTTCCCTGCTCAAACACACTAAACGTGGGAATTAATGAGTGTGTTTGAGCAGGGAAATCACCAAAATGTGCTGCCAGGTTTTTTTTTTTTTAAACCAGTCATTGTTTACTACTTTCATACAGGTCTGTTTTTGTTGTAGCACTCTTGGACCATTGCTATGACTGCATGCAAAATCAACATGGTGTGCTTGACTCTATTGCATGTCACTCAAAACGCCCTATCCTCTCAAGACCAATTCACACCGCATGCATTTCCAGAGTGCTTCTAGTCATAAATCCAATGGAAGGAACAGATAAACTTCCATTTGAATCAGCGTATAAGTCCACACGGCTGTGCTGGAAGAACATCTCGCGCCCTTCAAAACATAAGCCCTTCTGTTCTGCTCCATTTCTTTGCACATAGCTGTTTTTTTCACTTGAATGAAGTGTCAACTCCACAGAGGCCTAGTCAAATCACACTTTCAATTTCTGTAGCTTTGTAAGCTATATTTAAAGTCGTAATTTACTAAAATGTGATGATCTTGGTGGACTACTGGCTGCTCTGTGCTAACGATGTGTTGAAGAGACTCTTTTCCAACACCTGCAGGGTTAAAAACTTTTATATGTGAAACAGATCTGCTGTTTAGGCTGTTAAGCTTCAAGTTTGCTATAAAATTGTTGATTAGGAAAGAAAAGGGTGAAAAAACTGCAATACTCTGAAGCAGTGAGTTGAAGGCTATGTGGATTGTAGGCTGAGTGGACTCTGTAGTTTAAGAGTGAGTTTGGCTGCCCTACAACACTGCATGAACAACGGCAAAGCAATGTGGAAGGGTATAAATCCCCTCTGGAGCCTCCAGTGTAACAAGAATCCATGAGCTGTACAAACGAGAGCGAAAGGCTGGAGGATATGACCATTGACTGTATATGATATATATACAGTCAATGGTCATATTGAAACCTTAGGTCTCCAAATTAGCAGTTGTATAAGAGAAATATAAACTCCTTCAATAATAGTGGAAGTTAATGTAAAAAATATTGTTTTAAATTCATTTTGGACCATTTTTTGTGGTTCAGGCGGTTTTCTGAAGGCCAAGTGATGTTTTCTAACTACACTGTATGTCCAAAATTGTCCAGACACTTCTTCAGATAAGTTAATTCGCACACACAGATTCACACGCATGCACACGCACGCGCACACACACAACACAGACACAACACACATACACACACACACACACACACACACAAAAATGTAAACACGCAGTTTGATAGAAAAAGAAAAGAATGTAACACTCTGAGAATGAGCCGTGTCCAATGCTAAAGTTGGCTACAATGGTATAAAACCCTTCAGCACTGAGAGTGGAACTGTCTTCTCTGGAGTTCAGCTCTATCCAGTGCCAAGAGCTCAGGATGTTTGTGATCCAGAACTAGTTATCCAGCATCATTACCTGACCTCACTTCTGTCTTTGATGCAATCAGATCCTCACGGGAATTTTCCAACGTCAAGTCTAAAGCCTTCCCAGAACAGTAGAGGTGAAGGTGAACAAACTCCCTATTAGCTTGTTGGAATGAAGCTTATTTGACATTGATAATGTCCACAATAAATGAAAAAACATTTTAAAAACATTCCGGAAACGAGTCAGTTGAGTTTGGATTGTTAATTAATGAATATTTTAGCATGTTTGGCAGGACGGGTTGGCTCTCATGAAATTTCCCACAAAGTCATGCATCACTAGCAGCTACAATGTTACATACATTAACTATCAACAAAAAGCTAGTTAGTTTAAAATAGCTCATGCTATAAACATTTCCCAAACTTTTTCCCTGTAAACTTAAAAGATGTTCATGAAGTTGTTTATCTACTTTTATTTTCAGTATCAGATGATACCTACAGTTTTTTTGTTGCAGCTCTTCACACTTACGGGGCTTATTTATGCCAAAGAATCAAATATTTGTCAATGAATGCATGTGGATAATCGACTGTCAGTCTTTTGCAGCTCTAGTACTCAGTGTCTGACACAGCGAATGCAGCCGTGGAGAACTAAGTGATTGGCAGGCTTTTGAAGGCTTCAATCATGGCAGTGGACATCCCTTAATGAGCATTAAACTCGCTTGTCTAATGATACATTTCCGAGGACTCTGGATGAATCTGAGTCTCCGGTTTGAGGGTAGTTTAACTCCATCATTGGTAGATTTATCAGCCAATGGACTGACGACTGTATGGATTCTAGCTTACATGCTTTAAATACATTTTGGTTTCTTGGGTTTAGTTTCTCCTCCTGCATGGCTGGTACAGGATCTCACTCTGCCCAGGTACAGCAAGCAGAGATGGACTGCGGTGGCCTTCACTCGCTGTGCGGGGTCACCGGTTTAAAACCTGTCCTCTGTAGGTCGCCAGTACTCTGACCGCCAGGCAGATACAGCTGAGAGATATTGTTGGACCCATGTGATGTTTCCACAATGAAAGTCTATCTTGATCTCATGAGTAGAGTAAAGGAGCTTATTTTTGCTTCTTTTTCTACTTATTTCTGACAGCATGTTTTAGGCTTCTTTAAGCTATAGTTCTGTGCAAGATCTGATTTACACATTTACTGCAAATGTGGTCGATAAGCCAAGACATGTTTGAAGTTTATTTCCAAAGATTATTTCCAAAGATTATTAAAGTATGATGCTAATGTAGCGAGCATGCAACAAAATATACTGTGGCATCCTTATGATGTATAGTAAAAGGCCCAGCTCTAATATTGGCATTGAATGCAAACAACACATTGCAAGTCTAAAGCAAAGTCAGTGGCACCTGGACAGTCAGTATTCAGGACAGTCACCTGGACAGTCAGTACTGAGTAGAGAGTGGTTTAGCGAAGAGTCAGCCAATTATCTTGTACTCTGTTTAATATTTTGTCTCAGTTTTGGCACTGTAACCCGCTGTCCAGTGAAGTTCTGCAATCTTAACCTAATCCTTCAGAGATGCTTTGAAAGAATTAGGCTTTTGCTGCAGTGTAGACAAAGCACATTTTCTGGCACACATGCCCTTGTTTTCAGTTTTCCCCTAAACTCAAATGGAGTCAATCAGCCAAAACATGCTTCAGATTTATGCTAGAATACCAAAGCAAACAGAGCTAACAAGCAATATAAGCTTATTGCCCGGTAATTAGCATTGTGCAAACTGCGTGCCTAAATCATCAACACGCTTTCCTCAAGCCGTGGTAAAAGTGTTCGTGGCTCATCATGGTTTTCTGAAGATACTGATTTTGTTACCTAGAGTACCTGTTGATACCAATGTTTTCCTTCTCTTCAACAACTAAGCTGTTAAAATACATTTGTCTGGATAGACTTTGAATCGGAAATGGCTCTCTACCTTTGTTTATTGTGTGCTATGTAAGTTGTTAAATTCGTTTCTACGCCCAAATAGTGCACAGTTTGTCCATTACGAAATTCTGCTGAGTTGCCAGTGGCTCTCTTTTAGATTTACTTATATATATATATATTATACACTATTTGGGTGCAGGAGCCTGTATTTTTTTCTCCTACATGAAGTGAAAGTGAACCATTTGTCAGCACAGTGGGAACAGTGTGAAATTGTTCTTTGTATTTAACCCATTCACCAAGTGAAGCAGTGTGCAGCTAATGATGCAGCGCCCAGGGAGCAGTGTGTGGGGACGGCACCTTACTCAAGGGTACCTCAGTGTTGCCTCTGACAGACCTGGGATTCAGACCCACAACCCTCCGATCGCAGGAGCAGCTCCCTAACCACTAGGCCACCAGCTGCCTACATAGTTCACCATGTAGGGAGTAGTGAGCCATTCAAGACTCAGCCTTGCTGCTCATCTGTGTTAACTCATGTCCTCATCGATGTGTCTCTCTTTATGGTATGTTCAGGCCTTTTCCGATATCCAATCCTGTGATGTTGGACTGTATCAGACTGATACTGATACTGAGTATCAGATCAGAACACTCCTAGTAATTATCCCAAGGAAGTAAAGCAATACTTTGACTGCACAGCAGGTCTGTCCTACTTACGGGGAAGAGACTACCCTTAAGGACGGCTCCACTTAATGTGGGCTTCCCTTTCCTAGTTCATCTGCTGACATGAGCCCCTTCTCTGAGTTTGATTCAGTAGTCAACTTCAGATGAGCCAGTTGTCTTAAATAAAAGGCCAGTTTTAGTTTAAAACTTTGTTTTAACACAGGTGGTTCAGGGCAGAGATTAGATGAACATTTTTAACAGCCATCTTCTTTAAACATTGACTGATGATCTATAGGAATGGACAGTGCAAAACTGTGCTTTTCTTTTGATTAGAACAGAAACATGAGGAACAATACCAGCAATTGGTTGTTGTGTATGAGCTAATTTGAATGTTACTCGCTATATAGAAATTGGATTATAGTCTGACTGGCTGGAAACACATTTGACTACCAAGTGTAAGCGCATGTGGTTGAAATCTGATCAGTTTACAATCCAGATTACAGTCAAATGACTGTAATGACTGCAGGATTAAAGGCTGGGTTAAGTCACACCGATTAACACAGACGTGTGTTGCAAATGTCCCCTTGTTTTAGTTGTGTTTTTAGTATATGCTTTAGGTTTGTGCTTTTATGTGAATACGTGAACAGTGTTCAAATCCCACCAGTGGTCCCGTACTTACAATAGAGTCAAATAGCAGTTTGGCAATGAGTGAAAGCTATGAAGTCATTGAAATAAGGTCATAATACAAAAGAGCATAAAATAATACCACACTGGCTTGACAGTACAGAATAGGAATCATCTCCTTGATCCAAGCAAGGCCGTCCCTTCAAGGTATTTTATTTTACCTTTCCTGTAAATGTTCATAAAGCCGGCGTGGGTGTTGGTGAATGGAAAGGCTTAAAGTTGTGGCCATGGTGCTGCTCGCCCGCTGAACATAGATTACCATATAAATTAGAGCACCACGCAGCTCGGGGTACTTAGGAGTGGCCACTGTCAGTAATTAATCAGCAGGCTGGAAATCTGGAGGCCCACCAGCAGCCCAGACTGGATCATAAAAGAACTGTAAAACTGCAGTGAAACTACAGTTCGTCCAGCATCTGGGGCTCGGCTGATATGAAATACAGATTTTTTTGTTGCCGAAAATACACTATATGGACAAAAGTATTGGGACAAATCTCTTAATTATTGCATTCTTAATTATTGCATCCAGTGAAGGGCAATCTTAATGCTTCAGCATACCAAGACATTTTGGACAACGCCATACTTCCAACTTTGTGGACACAGTTTGGGGAAG
>JBBPCZ010154658.1:0-18275 GCA_037974445.1 Brycinus macrolepidotus | reverse complement strand
AAGTGACTCAAGTGACTCACACACCCGGATCAGTTTAGTGAGTGACTCAGAGGGAGCCGAATCCTAAAAAGGATCCGGGTATTACAGCTCTAATGTTAACCATGTCCAGAATCAGCATCAACTTCTCTAGGCTCAGAGAAAGACCATCACACAGTGGAAATGTGTAATGTCAGACGAATCACTATTCCAGATCTTTTTGGGGGAAAAAGATGCCATCTAAAACAACTGTCCACACTGCTATCAGCAATAAATCCAAAAGCCTGGGTCTGACACGGTATGGGGTTGTCAGTGCCCTTGGCAAAGGTCATTTATACTTCTGTGATGGCAGCTTGAATGTTGAAAAGTACATTGAGCTTTTAGGGCAACATATGCTGCCTTAAAAACGTCATCTTTTCCAGAGAAATCCATGCAATTTTCAACAAGACAACACAAAACCACTGCACACATTACAAAGAGTGTAGGTCCTGACCTGTCCCCATTTGAGAATGTGAGGAGAATTTTGAAACAAATAATGCGACAACAGTGACCCCACACTGTTGCACACCTTAAGACATGTTTTCAGGCAGGGTTGTTAGAAGGAATAGCAACATTACAAAGTGGTAAATGCTTTACCGTCCCAACTTTTTTGGAATATGTTGCAGGCCTGAAATGCATAAATGGATGCATATTACAGCTGAAAAGAAGCACTGAAAAGTGCTTTTATTATTATTATTATTATGTCATGTGTGCAGTTAAAATATTTCCTTTTAAAATTTAAAGCCTGACTTTGTTTGTAGGACTTTACCAGATTTTCAAAAACACAACGAGATACAGAAGTTTCTTATTCTAAGAATCCCTGTACGTGATTTTTTTGTTTAGTGTTTCCTGTACAGTGACATATATGTGTGTTTGTGCACCTCAGATCCAGTGGAGGCTCCAGATCTTACCTATGACCTAAGCAATGACCCCTGTAGTATGACACTCGCCTGTAAAGGTCATGACCTCTCTATCAGTTCCAGCTGTTATAAAGAAACCTGTGAGGAGAAGACAGTGACATCACAAGCTGTCGTCCTTTCCCTGTTTATCAATGGAAGCTCCATCATCTGTAACCATAGCAACCCAGTCAGCTGGAGGGAGTCTATTGTAGAAATGGATAACTTAAACAACACTGTGCTGATGAAGGTGCAGAGACACAAACACACACCATTATTCTCAATATTATTGTGTTACTTTTTGTATGGTGCTAACAATCTTTTTTCCACCCATTAGAAATGATCAAAGAGGACCACAAAGCACCCAGTTGGTTAAGGCATGTCCTGGTCTCAGTGGGTTTTATCAGTGTAATTGGGATCATCTGCTTGTATTTCAACAGGAGGAGATCAAAAGGTATTGCCTTTTTATTTCAACTGATCTTTTTTGGTTAGATGACAGAATAGTCTCTATTTTTACAGCTGTATTTCACCTATTTATCCACTGCAGTGTAAACTGATCTAAAGTCTAGGAGAAATTATTACTGGATCATAGTGACTTTTAATCTTTAGTCTTATAATCACATTGATTTAGTAAACATAGAAAATGGCGTTTACAAATCCCCTGTGGCATAGCACCATGACATATATTACTTTTATGTTTATTTTTATGTAACATTAGTCAAAACCCAATTTTGAATTGCAGTAGATTGAATTACACACCAATGAGCAAGTTCAGCTTCTTTAAGGTTCACCCATAACTGACACAGATGCTCCATTGTCAAAGTCTCCAAATAAACACATTGCCATAATAGAAAGGAACAATCTGGAACAGCCATACATGAGCCAAAGGTCAGCATGCCCAGTAACCGGGGGGGTGACTCCCTGTTATTACTGGATTAATTCACCAATAAGATAAGATAAGATAAGATAAGAAAGAACTTTATTTATCCCGAGGGAAATTCTTTTGTCATAAAACATGCTCACTGCAGCAAGACGAGAAAAGATAAGGCAGAGAGCTAGGAGGGGAAGGAAATAAAAAAAGATATTAATATTAATATTAATACTCAGATAACAAGAAATGTATGTGAATAAATCTACAGGTGGGCAACTTTGCATCACGTTCAGACATTCATTCATTCATTTTCTGTAACCTCTTAATCCTTAGTGCGGCCGCGGGTACCTGGAGCCTATCCTGGGGCCAACGGGCCCGAGGCAGGTACTGTGTTCAGACATAATCTGTGTAAATATAAT
Organism: Brycinus macrolepidotus; assembly: GCA_037974445.1. NCBI lineage: Eukaryota > Metazoa > Chordata > Actinopteri > Characiformes > Alestidae > Brycinus > Brycinus macrolepidotus. Next base: position 16,074 of record JBBPCZ010154658.1, on the reverse strand, counting down.
GCAGACAGTCTTGGATACATTTACGAAGAAATCTCTTTAGTTCTCATAACTAGGGATCTGCTAGAAGGGGTATTTAAAAAGCGAAGGGGACTAAAATGTCAGTACATACAAAAGAACTTGACAGGCCCACACAGTGCCCTGACCTCAACCCCATCCAACACCTTTGGGATGAACTCGAATGGAGATTGTGAGTCAGGCCTTCTCATCTAACATCAGTGCCTGACCTCATAAATGCTCTACAGAATGAATGGGCACAAATTCCCACAGAAACTCCAAAATCTTGTGGAAAGCCTTTCAAAAATAGTGGAAACTGTTATAGCTGTTATACAATGCAGTACACTGTATGTGCTGTATGTACGTCATCAGCATGTTAAGTAAATATCTAACTGAGAAATAGGAAGATGTATCAAGAAACAAACTGGTTCATAATTATTTATGAAGTTAGTATAAATCAGCACGATCATTTGTGAGAGAAAAGCAGTATGCAGTACATCAACATTAGAAATAATCTCCCGCTGTAGAGGTGTTTGTGTGTGGTTGTGCTGTCTGCTTCACTGCCAGTGAACTGTAACATGTTGTGTTATGGTCTGTTAGGGCCTAATAATAGTAAAATGTAACATCTGTACATAAAAACCAGCTGCATGCCAAACAGACCAGTGTTTCCCAAATCTGCTCCTGGAGGTGCCCTGTTCTACACAGTCTTCCTGGGGCACCTGGTGGCCTAGTGGTTAGGGAATTGGCCTTGTGATCAGAAAGTTGTGGATTCAAATCCCAGGACTGCTAGAGGCACCACTGAGGTACCCTTGAAAAGGGGACCATCCCCACTCACTGCTCCCCGGGCGCCCCCATTGGTGGCTGCCCACTGCTTCATTTGGTGAATGGGTTAAATGCATAGAAAGAATTTCACATTGTTCACACTGTGTGCTGTGCTGTGCTGTGGTGTATTCACACTTGACTATAAGGGGCCCCTTTACTTTAATGTAAACCAAACAGCTTTGAGAATTTACGGATTGTATTCTAGTTTCTCTGAATCTATGGCATTAATGGTTAATTTTTCATTTTCTGTTTGAAACCACAGGTACAGGTCTGGTACAGGAATAGAACACAGTTAATACAGAGGTTGAGGTAAGATATAAATAATTTATTCCTTTAGAGATTCATTTCAAAATGCTAAACTCTTGGATCTATATTTATATTGTTCATTTGATTTAATCATGATGTTATGCTTGAAACAACTTCTACTGTGTGCACTACAGATGAAGTCACTGCTTTCCAGAAATGGAGAATTTAGTCAGGCTGCTCCAAATCCTGAAAGTTAAAAAATATGAAACAAGTTGGATTTTAATTTATAAATGACTTTTTATTGATTATTCTGCTTGTGCTGGAGTTATTCAGTGGAGTTAGAGGCTGTAGAAATGTGCAGCCAGAATTAGAAGAATGTATTTGTGCAACCATTTTTGTATTATTTCCAAATAGACCTGATTATAACTGCAGTTTAGCAAAAAGCTGTTGGCTATACACAACTCCTGAATCATAAGTTAGTCCTCCACCAGGGCCCTATCAGATCACACAAAGAAGTGTGTGTTTTTGTGAATTTTGTGTTAGTTATTTTATGACAATTAGAACATGTAGTTGTTTTCCAAAGTGCTCAGTGAAGAGGTGGGTCTTCAGTTGCTGTGTGAAAACATTAAGAGACTCATTAGTTCTAACGTTCATTTCAGTTCATTCCACTTAGGTGCCAAAACTGAGAAGAGTCTTGATACATGTCTTCGGCTTCTGAGATGAAGTATCTCTCAGAGCTTGTTTTGAAAATCTGAAATGGTCCAAGTGCCACCAGAAAAGAGAAACATAAATGGGAATATGCTTCAGTTAGCCATCTCGATGAGGGTTGTGGAAATTATGTGAGGTTGCTGTTCATTGACTACAGTTCAGCACTCAATACCATAATCCCCCGCTCCCTCTCGGGGAAGCTCCAGGACTGGGGCTTCAGCACATCCTTGTGCAGCTGGGTGTACAGTTTTCTGACCAGGAGACCACAGACAGTAAGAATGGGTGATGTGTGTTCCTGAATACTCACACTCAACATGGGGGCCCCCCAGGGATGTGTGCTGAGCCCCCTTCTATACTCCCTCTACACCTCAGACTGTGGACCAGACACGCCACCAACTCCATTGTGAAGTTTCCCGACGACACAGTGGTGGTGGGCCTTATTTTCAGGAATGATGAGAGGGCCTACTGGAGTGAGGTGGACGGCCTGGTGAACTGGTGTGAGAAAAAAAATCACCTGTCCATGAACATCAACAAAACCAAGGAGATGGTGATTGACTTTAGGAGACAGAGGGGGGACCATACCCCACACCCCACTCCAGATCAACAGTACCCCAGTGGAGAGAGTCAGTTGCTTTAAGTACCTTGGTGTCCACATCACTGAGGACCTTACCTGGAACACACACACTGACTTTCTCACTGCCAGAGCCAGACAACGCCTCTACCATCTGAGGTGGTTAAAGAGGTTCAAGGTCTCCACCATCATCCAGAAAAGGTTCTACTCGGGAGTCATCAAGAGTGTCCTGACTGGAAACGTCACAGTGTGGTACGGGAACTGCACTGTACAGAAGCAGAAAGTCCTCCAGAGGGTGTTGCGTGCTGCGGTACACACTTTCAGATCTCCTCTACCAGCCCTGCATGACATCTATGCTGAACGGTGCAGAACCGGTGCCTCAGGATCACGAGAGACTCCAGAACAAAAACAAAAACCGAATGCTTCAGGAGAAGTTTCTACCTGAAAGCAATTAGACTTCTCAACCACAGCACATAATGGACGCCACACAAACAAACACACACACACACACACACACACACACACACACACACACACACACACACAGACACACACACACACACACACACACACAGAGACTCTCCTTTCCATTCTCCCTTCCTCCAACCCTTGCAGCTTTTGCAGACCGGCAGTTTCTTGCTCATATTTCTTGGACATATTTGTTAAATTTTTAAAAATTATAAAAATATTTCTTACTTTTTTAAAATTATATTTCTATTTAGTTAGATTGTATTGTCTTGTTAGATATTGTGTTGTTAATTATTGTCTTGTCAATTCTTAGCACAGCCGGGGGGTATTGCCGGAAAAGCATTTCACTGCATGTTGTACTAAGTAGGACTGAATGAACTTGTTTACAAGAATGTTTTGTTAGACTAAATTTACTTAAATAACATTACATTCAGTAATGTATGTCAGTTATGTTTTTCTCATTTTCTTGTAATTGAGCAAATTAATTGTTTTTACTAATCTTTTATACATCCAAAGGTACCAATATGCCACTGGCTGTATTGAAAGCCAGCTCTGAGTAGCACAGTCATAGCAGCTAGTTGGAAAAACATATTAAAAGAATATTCACAGACAGAAAGCCATGTTATCATTGCAAAAATGATTTCCTGACCAGAGTCAGCAAAAAGTCTATTTATTTACACAATTGAACTTGCATTTTAAATTTCTGTCTTTTCTATTTAGCTTGTTTTTGTGCTAGCTTGTTTAATTTTTTGTATGTTTGTAATTCTAATGATCCTTTATTCATTATATGTGAATATTTTCCACTTTTCTATATGGGGCACAAATATTCTTACTGATGATGAAGTTTAAGCGTTAACATATTATTCCTATTAATGACTTATGAAGACATGTTGAGTCACTGGACTGTAAAAAATGCTGCCATTTTTCAGTAAAAAAAGTGAATTAAATAGTATTGTAAGCTGCATTTACAGTATAATGAACACACTGTTTCTAATGCTGTAATATTGCCATTTGTAATATTGTAAAGTTGTAAGAATACAGCTCATAATATTAGTGTGAAAACACATGTATGTAGAGTGAAATACAAATACCACTGCACGAAAGTCTGAGAAAATTGTTTAAAATATTTGATCTGGGTAGAATATAAAAACATTGCCCTTCCTCCAAGAGGGGTTGGAAGTGGTGTTAAAAGTTATTGATACACATCAAATCATGAGGTACTTTATATCTGTTTATTTCTGTTCATTCTAATAAATAAAGGTTTCTACCCAGATAAATGGCTTTCAGAATAATTTTACATATCAGTTAAATACTCAGTTTTCACAGACTCAGCCAGGGTTTGCTTTTCTCCTTTTCACCAGCGTTAGTTTCAGTTTAACCTTCGTTATCGTTATCACCTGTGTTTTTTTTTCAGTTACGGGTTTAGTCCGATCTGTCTTTTTATTGGTCAGCTTGTCTATGTTCAGAAGACTACTGCAGTGTTTACACTGTTAATTTACAGCAATTCTCTTTGGTGTAAACTGGTTTAAATCTAAGACAAACAAGGTGCTCTGCTTTACTACTGCAGTTGTATTGGTCCACTCCATAGACTTTAAACACCACCAGTGGAAGTTGTTCCAGTTCAGTTATCTATTCTCTGAAACAGCTGAATACCGTTCTCTGGGAGAACATTACCTCATAAAGATTTGAAGAGGTTTTGAGAGGAAGAAAAGAGATCTACTTTGCTGCTCTGTCTTGGGTATTCTGTGTGAAGTGCTGAAATGAGGCAGACCAGTAATTTGTTAAAGAGTCTTGAGTTTACTCAAGTTTACTCATGTTTCTCATTGCTTGAGTTTCTAATTCAAAAATTGGATCCAACTTGATTATGCTTGACTTGTCAGGCTTTCTCTAGTCTTCTTCTCAAGCTTTCTTTAGTTCAACTTTGTCTAGGATTAGCAAAACAAGTATTTGAGATGTGTTTCCTGCCAACTCTTTCGCTAGTCATGGTGTTTCTTCTGACGTTCCTTGGTACTTAGGTTTGTCTTAGGAGTTGAGTAATGGCGGCGCGTTAGCTAGACGCGGCGGCTACTCCGGATCTTATGTGTAAATATATATATAAGAATGTTTATATCTGTACTACAATTCTGTATACAGTACTGTACTGATATTGGCTCCCTAATGTGTCCCCCTATAGTATTTTTATAGTATTTTATTCTTAAGTGAAGCATTTGTAAACTTAGATATATTTATAAATATATAGGTTAACTTGTAATCCCCCCTTTTTTTTACCCTTACTGTTGATCTGTCTGTGTGCTGCTGTTCTGTTGTGTTCTATGTTGCACCTATGGTCCAGGAGGACGATATTTCGTCTCACTATGTACTATGTATATGGCAGCGATGACAATAAAGCTTTACTTACTTACTTACTTACTTACTTGTCTTAGACTGTTACCGGGCTATCTATTGACCCTCCAGCCAGCAGCAGCTCTTTCCCAGGCAGCAGCTCTAGTGTTAACTTGTCGACTAGTTGAATACAAGATACTTTTGGACAGAATGGAATACTCAGTACTGCGGTGGACTGGCGCCCCGCCCAGGGTGAGTCCCTGCCTCGTGCCCGTTGGCCCCAGGATAGGCTCTGGGTACCCGCAACCCTAGTAAGGATTAAGCGGTTACAGAAAATGAATGAATGAATGAATGAATGAATGAATAAATGAATACTAGGTGGGGGTGTCTGGAATTGTCCTGAATTGTCTTCAGCCCACTTTTATTTTATTTTTATGCTTCCACTTGGTCTTATTATTTGCAGACATTGAGTCAATGTTTGTATGTAATAGCTATGTTGACAATACAGTTCTACAATTCTGTTACTCTCAAAAATGTGTTCTCCTAGTTCACTGCTAAACTGTCTACTTAACTGGATGAACAGCAATTTCTTGAAATTAAATGAGGGAAAATGAACATTCTTGTCCTTGGGCGTGTTCTTTTGAATCAACAATCAATACGTCTTGAGAATGCTGCAAAAAGTATCTTTTTCATCTGAGAAATATTGACAAAGTTAGACCCTGCTTATCCCAGAAACATGTAGAAAAATGAATTAATTAATCCATGCATTAGTGACAAGTAGAGTTATTGTAATGTGCTCCTTGCTGCACTTCCTGTGAAAGTGCAGACTACTTATCTAACTGTTTAAGTGTATTTTTTTCCTAAATGTGTTTTTACGTCTGTCAATGTTTCCCTACTACAGGCCCCTACAGTTAAATAAGGCAAGGCAAATTTATTTATACAGCACATTATCATACACAGATGTCTACTTTACAGACAATACAAAACAAAGTCTGTGTAGAAGAATTTTTTTTAAATAAGTTCAGTGAAAGTAAAGAATGCGATGTTCTTTACAAATACCGAACGGTGTAAACAGATAAAAGTTCAGAATGTTTGTGTGTAATAAAGAAAAAGTAGAGCCAACTGATTCACTGACCGCAGTGCAAAACAATGCTGCAAAAAAAAAAAAAAAAAAAAAAGAGTTGCAGCAGGTCTCCAAGAGGAGTTGGTTCCAGCAGGGGGCATAATGACTAAATGCCAATTCACCTTGTTTTGTCACCACTAGCTGGCCAGCTCCTGCTGATTTAAGAGAATTATGTGGCTTCTTCAAACATTTCATAGATATATTTAGGGGACAAACCACTGAGTGACTTAAAAACAATAAGCGATAGATTCAATTCAAGTCTATATCTAACTGGAGCAAGGACCTGAGGATTAGAGTAATTATTCTTTTCATTTGGAGTATTGCAGCATTCTGACTAAGCGGTACCTGCTTAATGGTCTTTTTTTTGGTCTGCAGTATTATTTAGGCAGGTGGTACAGTCAAAGCATAATACTGCCTTGGCCAGCTTGCCCTTTTCCAATAGTGCATCCTGGTGACATCTCTTCCCCAAGTAAGCAATGCACATGGACTCGGCCTTTAACATGATGTAAAAGAAAACGTGATTTATCAGTCTAGGTCATCTTTTTTCATTGCTCAGTGTCCCAGTTCTGATGCTCACATGCACATTGTAGTCACTTTGATGGTGGACAGGGGTCAGCAAGGACACTCGTGCAGCAACTCAGTCCCATACACAGCAAGCTGTGATGCAAAGGTTTTCTTTTTTTAAAAGAATACTGTGGTGATTTTCAGCCCTGTATGTTCTCTAAAAACACTGAGCACCAAAACAAGTACAGTAAGTTTGTCAGCCACCTTCTGAAGCAGGATTTGACTGCAGTGTCAAGTGTTTGGTCTGCAAGTGGCTTATCAGCTTGGAAGGCGTGAAACATTCCTTAACTAGAACTTTGCCACATCACACACTCCACTGTTAAGGACATCTTTAGCCTTTTGCTAAAAAAAAGTTTAGCATTTCTAAGAAAACCTTGCTGCACCGGAAGCTAACAAGCTCACCCAACAGAAATATATTATCATTATCCTGTAGTTGAAGCCATTCAGAAGTACCTGAATGCACTCTCTGTATTATTTGAAGAGCTATATATCTTTGTAAAAGCTTAGTGAAGGAGGGGGACGAACAAAAGCGGAACAGAGAAAGGGGAAGAGAGGCCATAACCACAAAAAATGAGAACCAACAAAACTGAGAGACAAAATGAAAGCACAAGGCGATCCCTGACATTTTCACTGAAATTATGATTTATAGAATCAACTTATTAACTTTCTACTTTGGGTGAAACTGTTTTTAAAGGTGTTTTAAACTGTTTCAGGCCCGCTAACATCAGAATAAAGTTTATGTTTTGAGAGAAAGAGTGGGAGAGGTCAAAGAATTTCCAGACTGCCAACTGACTAGTTTCTATCTTACTCATCATACACTTTGATAGATGATTCAGAATATATCCCCCCCCCCCCCACACACACACACACAGTGAAATGTAGACACTTGAGAAAATGTCATCTGTTGATCTCACTGACTTGATAATGTGTTTAGGTTGTTGCTTACACACCTGAACCAGAGGAAGTAGCACATTTCTACAAAAAACACCGCACAGGATTTCATTCCAAGTGCCTGGAAACTAGAGAAGCCAGGAACAGTTTGAACAAAATCCTGGGTAGAATTATTACTCTCTGAACCCAAACCACCAACCTCTGTTTGTAAGTCTATACATTTGGAAGAAGATGATGCTAACAGTGTGTTAACTGCAGCAACTTTTTTCAGGTTCTAATAACCAAGAAGCCCCCTGAAATATCATGTAGTACCAGAACAAAATGAAATGAAACATAATGCTCAGTGGCTGCGCACTCACACTGTGACAACATCAGTTTCACAGTTGAGAACTTCTGTGTTGGGCTGCGCCAGAAGGAAGTGGTTTTTGTTAAGTATGGCCTCAGTGCTCAGTAGCAAGTTGTCTTAAAGGCATTCATTTGAATACAAACTGTGGGACTCATTTTTCTGGAGTTTTAAAATATTGAAAAATTTACAAAAGAATTATAATGATAGAGGCCTGGATAGCAGCAGGATTCTGTCTCCTAAGAGCATCGAAGTGAAAGTGGCCATTCTGCCATACATGAACACACCACAGCGCGAAATTCTTCCTCTTCATTTAACCCATTCACCAAGTGAAGCAGCAGGCAGCCTGGGGAGCAGTGTGTGGGGACGGTACCTTGCTCAAGAGTACCTCAGAGGTGCTTAGCAGTCTTGGGATTAAAACCCACGACTTCCTGATTGCAGGGCGAATGCCCTAACCACTAGGCCACTAGCAGTGGAATGGAGAAGTCCATTCTAGCTCAAATTAAACAGGCCTAATATCAGAGATTACGTTTAGGACCGTTTACATTAGATTGTCAAGGAGTACTGGAGTAAAAACAGCAGTTTTGGCTTCAGACTCATATTCGGGTTTGTCCCAAATTCCTCTGCTTTAAGATAACGCTGTCTGTGTCTCCTGTACACAAACCATAGACTACTTTTTAGTGAAAATTCATTATGCATTTGGCAAACTCTCTTATCCAGAGAATGTATCATGTTACAGATGCAGATATATTTAATGTTAAGAATTTTGCCCATGGGCTCTTATTAGTGTAGTGTGGTTTATATGTTTAGATTTGGAACAGAACACTGTGCTGCTGCATGGAGGAGTGTAGCAGAGTGTTACCCACTACAATCGATACAAAAAGTTGCAAAAAGAGTGACTGGATTGGTCCTGCTCATTTTACAAAATATAATACGCCGTTTTACACTAGCAGACAAGTATGTTACCCACCACACCATCCTTACATCCCTCCCCCATCATTGTAAGATGTTGTCAATCACAAATTTTACCAAATTTTGTCACCGATAGAATAACTAAAGCCATGTGAAAGAGGTGTGAAGGATAGTGCAGTGGGTAAGGCAATCACCCTGCATACAGAAGACTGCGTCTAGGATAGGCGGAAATTTGTCACTTTGACATTTAAAAAAACCATAATTCAAAGAATTTGTCTTTTTTAAATAAGTTTCGTGGTTGGCCATGGACGTATCGCACTAATCACACAGCAAGGTGCAGGCAAGGAATGATGGGCATGGAGTGTTGTAGCTGCCATGTCCACACCCTCCATTTTTTATTCTGAATATTGACAGAAACATCTAAAAGCCATTAGCCATGTGCAGGTAATTGTATGCATGTTCATTTTCCTTTTCTTCATAGAGGCTGAAGTGCTTAGTTACTGCCTTGTTGATGCTTTGTTGACCACCTCCACCTCCCCCCTTTAGGATCATTTACTCACCCCTACCAAGAGACCTAAGTGGAAGAGTCTCTGGATCTGCATGTCTGGGCGTACCCACTCAGGTGGCAGGCAAAAAAAACCCTAAATGTGATAAAGGTTGGCACTCTTAGTGACCTCTAATATTGACCTCTAATAATGCTGAGCTTGACCAAACTAATATGGGGCAGCTGGTGGCCTGGTGATTAGACAGTGTCTCCAGTGATCGGAAGGTCATGGTTCGAATCCCAGGACTGCCAGTGACACCACTGAGGTACCCTTTAGCAAGGTAACATCCCCACACACTGTTCCTGCTGCTGCATCGCTGGCTGCCCACTGCTTCACTTGGTGAATGGGTTAAACGTTGAGAAAAATTTCACATTGTGATGTGCTGTGTGCTCATGTGTGACAAAAAAGGGCCACTTTAGAGATTCTGCAGAGCCTAACACTCCTCCAGTTCTGTCAGCGTGTACTTTCAGAACTTCCTACTTTACCTTCACCACAAAGTATAATGGCGACAACAGCACGACTGATTTTTGTTCTCTCTGGTTTGGTCTCCATCACAGGTAACGGCTCTCTTAAACTTCAGTTCTTCTGCTTAACATATTATAAAAACTTAACTTAGAATAGAAGAACTTAAAATATACAATATAAAATTAAAAAGGATTTAGTACCTAGTATGGATAGATGGGGTCACCAGTTTTGTAGTATAATAATTCTAGTCAAATTTATGAACATTCTTGATGAAAAATAGCTTTTTTATTTATTTCGGATATTTTCTTAGTTTGCAAATTCTATTAACACTTGAAAACTTCTTGACTTCATCAAAATAGACAAGAGCTATTTTAGCAGGAAGTCAACTGGCTTTGCTCCAAGCTCTTCTCAAAGCTATTGGGTTCAAATAGTAGGAACTTAAAACTATATTTCATATTTTAACTAAATGGTTCATAAAATCAATTTATTTAATATTCAGTATATTAGATGTGCTTTTTGTTTTCTTGTCAAGTATCTTTGTATTTTTAGGGGCAGGTTCTTTCTCAGTGTTATTTGAATTTATTTGTTGAGCTCTATTTGTTTACACATGCAAAGCGCTTGAAATTGGTCTTCGAGATTGACTTTCTTAAACTAATTACGAACCAAATTACTGATTATTCACCAAATTACTTTTGTCTTTACATTTAAAAAAGATAAGATGCTGCCTATGCTGCTGCCATGTATAGTATTATAGACCCTCGCATTAATTGCTAACCCACTAGTATAGTTAAAAAATGTAACTCATCTTTGCCCTGTGTTCTGTTTTACATATTTAATATATCTGAGCTTCTGCTTTTCATCTTCCTTTAACATTTTCATTCAGTTTTGATTACATGTATCTAAAGATTATATCAAGCAGTTACTAAGGTTATGCAGTGTAAACCATAGGTAAACCTGTAAGTAAACTTTTTCAACATATGGATGTTTGCAGAACTCTATTTGTAACCCAACCGCATTATTAAATGAGTGCTGTTCAGAGTTGCTGTCCTTGGTAACATAAGCAAGTGTCTTTGTCAGCATCAGCACACTGTGTTCTAGATCATCCTAATCAAGCGCATGGTGATCTGTATATGCACTCCAGAAATTGTGCACCTTGTGTTCACAACAAGAGACGCTCCTTAATTTGTGTGGTGTGTGTGTCTCCCTGCCATCCTGCCCCTCTAAATGATGCTGCACTGTGGAAATCTGTTTTTAGTTTTTGTTTTTAGAATTTGTAAAGCAATAATAATGATTATTATTATTATTATTATTGTGACAACATGTAGAATTTCACCAATGGTGCTGAATAACCTAGGTCAGTGTTCAATACTTCTGCTCCTGGGGGCACAGCATTGCTTATTTTAGACACATCTTCGGTCTGACATACCCAATTCAGCCAAAATGTGCAAATAAGCTGATGAGTTGAATCAAATTTCTTAGAGAAGAAAAACATCTATAGTGTGGTCATTGTTGTCATTGGTTAGACGTACTTCAAAACCATTACATGAAAAGCCCCCTTTAACTTGGAGAGTCTAAAAAGGACTGAGACTCTTATTCAGTAAACATACATTTTCCATGTCTGTTTAAAGCCAATACAATTCTTTTAACTTAAAGTGTCACCACAAAAACTTTTGGTTTTGAAATGTGGTCTTAGAAAGAAACTTCTTTTAGAATTCTGTGTAACAAATGAAGTCAATGTTTCAACAAAATATAGAGATGAATGAGTCAATCAATTAATTACAGGGAAACAGAAATCAACATTTAGGTTGATTTCAAAAGTTTTCAGAGCTGGTGGCCAAAGTCAGTCACTCGATCAATACCATGATCAATCTGGACAGTTTGGGGTATTATTCAATAATCAAGAATCCATAGTGGTTTAAAACACAGCATTGCAGTTCTGTTTTTATTTAATCATTATTTAAATTTTTTTATTATTATTTCTTACTAGAGTACTAAACATAGATAAGAAAGACACACACACACACACACACTGTAAAAACACATAAAAAAACCTTAGCAGAACAATGATTATATTTTTGCAGAGACTCACTAACTACATGGTCCAGATGTCCATTATTCAAATCCATTATATTTTAAAAATAAACAAATATGTGAAAAATAAATAATTAAATAACACTTGTTAGTAGACAGACAGAATTTCAGCTGTCAAAAATGCAATGATAACACAAATCAACTTGCTGAGGAAACAGCCCCTGCTTAAAGGCATAAAATAGACTTTTTATAGATAATGGTTGATAAAATATTTATTGATAAAATCAACTTATTAATAAAAACACCTTAAATATGTAGGCCCCACAGTGGGTAGCACTGTTGCCTCACACCTCCAAGGTGTGTACGTGTGTGTGTGTGTGTGTGTGTGTGTGTCCTGCGGTGGGCTGGTGCACCGGCCAGGGTGAGTCCCTGCCTCGTACTCGTAGACTCCGGGATAGGCTCCGGGTACCCGTGACCCTAGTAAGGACTAAGTGGTTCCAGAGAATGAATGAACTTATATATGTATTAAAAACTCCTAGTAGTGTTCTTTTGTCGATAAAACTTATCAACTACTAAAATTAAATATAGCTTATTAGGCTTTTTCCCCACAAACTGAATTAGTTACTGGGTTTTTATACTTGATACTGGGAGATGACTGACAGTTGCATTATCATTTCAAAGTGCCACTGAAGAATGCATTATCTACACATTTTCAGTGATTGTAGTACAATTTTAATGTATTCCTGAAGTTAACAGAACACCCTGGAATGTAATTTTCCTTAAGTTATCATGAACCTTCTTCTTTCATAGATTTTCTCTGGGCTAGTCTAGGAGTGGAAACTTGCAGCAAGAAGCAGAATGTCTCTCATAGTGTGTTATAATGCACTTTAGTCTTTTCTCTGAGTCAATATTTTTAGCTGGAAGATAGCAAAGAAACTGGGTGGAGAGAATGGTCATAACCATTTTTTTCTTTTTTCTTGTGTCTGTGAGAGTGTGTGTGTGTGTGTGTGAGAGAGAGAGAGAGAGAGAGAGAGAGAGAGAGAGAACACACAAAAACATTGTATGCAAAGTATGATCATATCTAGAAGAGAACTGAATAATCAGAACACAACCAAATGGTTCATCTTTGTTCTCTCTCCAGTGTCCAGTGAAGTGTTTGAACTGGTTGGCGGTTCTGTTCAGCTGAACATACAGGATCCTGTACCAGAGTTTGGTGATTTAGCCTGGATGTTAAATAGAACTGATAGTGTTCTAAAATATTATAAAAAATACAATGATATCGAACCCTCCCCCAGTTATAAAGACAGAGTGGAGTTTAATGCAGAAACCTACAGTCTGACACTGAAGAACCTGCAGAAGGCTGATAGTGGACTGTATGAAGCAAAAGCATCTGGTGTAAAGTTGAAAGACGTTGCTGCGTACAGTCTCTCTGTATTCGGTAAGTCTTACAGCAGGGGAATCAAGGGAAGGTAATACATCTATAAGTTGGTCTGTTCAGTCAACAAATTATTTTTTACTTGAAATGTCTTTTTGGTCTTTTTTCCTGCATTTTATACAACCCTAAATCAGAAGAAGTTGGTACGGTAGGGAAAATGCAAAATAACGCAGTTATTCTTACATTTACTTAGATTTTATTTTATTTCAAACCAAGATACTTAATGTTTTGTCTGGTAAATTTAGTTTCATTTGTTAATATACATTCATTCCTGCATTTCAGGCTTGCAACACATTCCAAAAACGTTGGAACGGGGCAATTCAGGGCTAGTAATGAGGTAAAAAAAATAAAATTTATATAGTGCATTTTCAAAGAGGTAATGTCAAGAGGTGAACGTAATCATGATTTGGAACAAAAGCATCCAGTATCCATGAAAAGAGTCTTTGAGGAGCAAAGATGGGCAGAATATCTCTAGTTTGTCAACGAACACGTGAGAAAATTATTGAAATGTTTAAAAACAATGTTCCTCAAAGAAAGATTGGAAAGGATTTGCATATTTCTCCCTCTACAGTACATAAAATCATTAAATGATTCTAGAAATCTGGAGGAATTTCAGTGTGTAAAGGGCAAGAGCGCAAGCCTAAGCTGAACACTTGGGATCTCCAATCCCTCAGACAGCACTGCATCAAGAACCATCATTCATCAATATCTGATAGAACCACATGGGCGAGGGATTACTCTGGCAAACCTTTGTCAAGCACTACAATACAGAGTTACATTCAGAAACGCCACAACTTTACTGTGTAAAAAAAGCCTTATGTTAACCATCTCCAGAAGCAGCATCAACTTCTCTAGGCTCAGAGAAAGACCATCACACAGTGGAAATGTGTAATGTCAGACGAATCACTATTCCAGATCTTTTTGGGGGAAAAAGATGCCATCTAAAACAACTGTCCACACTGCTATCAGCAATAAATCCAAAAGCCAGGGTCTGACACGGTATGGGGTTGTCAGTGCCCTTGGCAAAGGTCATTTATACTTCTGTGATGGCAGCATTAATGCAGAAAAGTACATTGAGATTTTAGAGCAACATATGCTGCCTTTAAGACGACATCTTTTCCAGAGAAATCCATGCATTTTTCAAGAAGCCAGTGCAAAACCACATTCTGCACAAATTACAAAGACATGGCAGTGGTAGAAGAGGGTATGGGTCCTGACCTGTCCCCAGTAGAGAATATGTGGAGAATTTTGAAAACAAAAATGCGACAACAACAACCCAGTACTGTTGCACAACTAACGATAAGTTTGCAGGCAGAATGGGACTAAATATCACCTAAAACACTTCATCACTTGGTATCTTCAGTGCCAAAATGTCTTTAAGGGTTGTTAGATGGAATAGCAACATTACAAAGTGGTAAATGCTTTACCGTCCCAACTTTTTATGCATGAAATGCACAAATGGATGCATATTAACAGATGAAATGAAACTGACCAGACAAACATGAAATATCTTGGGCTCATCTTGTCTGCAGTGAAATAAAAGTCAATTTAAGAATATCTGGGTTTTTAATTTGCATTTTCCATACTGTCCAAACCTTTTCTGATTTGGGGTTGTGTGTTTATGCTCTTGACCATTGTAAGCATAGCTGTATTATTGAAAAGTGCTTTTATTTTATTATTATTATTATTATTATTATCATTAGTATAATGTCATGTATGCGGTTAAAATATTTCCTTTTGAAATTTAGCCTAACTGTGTTTAAAGGACTTTAGCAGATCTTCAAAAACACAAGATACAGAAGTTTCTAATTCTAATAATCTATGTGAGTGATTTTTTTTGTTTAGTATTTCCTGTACAGTGACATATATATGTGTGTGTGTGTATGTGTGCCTCAGATCCAGTGGAGGCTCCAGATCTTACCTATGACCCCTGTAACATGACTCTCACCTGCAGAGGTCATGACCTCTCTATCAGTTCCAGCTGTTATAATGAAACCTGTGAGGAGAAGACAGTGACATCACAAGCTGTCGTCCTTTCCCTGTTTATCAATGGAAG
Organism: Brycinus macrolepidotus; assembly: GCA_037974445.1. Taxonomy (NCBI): domain Eukaryota; kingdom Metazoa; phylum Chordata; class Actinopteri; order Characiformes; family Alestidae; genus Brycinus; species Brycinus macrolepidotus. The sequence goes on along the minus strand of JBBPCZ010154658.1, from coordinate 578 downwards.
CTCCATCATCTGTAACCATAGCAACCCAGTCAGCTGGAATGAGTCTGTTGTAGAGATGGATGAACTCTGTGATAAAGGTGCGCAGAAATGATAAAATACACACACAATTAATGTCAGTCCTATTGTATTAGTTTTTGTACTTGTGTTGTAAGAAGACTGTGCTGTTTCTTTTACACCCATTCCAAGTAATCAACGAGCCCCACAAACTACCTGAGTGGTTAGTGCCTGTCCTGGTCTCAGTGGGTTTCATCAGTGCTGTATGTGGGATCATCATTTTCTGCTGCTGTGAGAGAAGCAGATCAACAGGTATTGCCTTTTTATTTTAGTTTCATGTTCAATGTGAATGCAAGCATTTCTCAGACATGTTTTTTCTGATATTAATTTTTTGTTTATTTTTAATGAAACGTTAGTCAAACAGTTTCCATGTCTTTGTGTAAATATCACATCAACCACCACCACCAAATTTCACTTTTCTGTTTGAAACAAGCCAGTAGAAATAGTACCAACAAATAAGATTTTGATGAATGAAATGTAAAACTCACAGAGCTGTTCTTGAACAAAAATCCGTTCTTACCTTT
>JBBPCZ010154634.1:0-18284 GCA_037974445.1 Brycinus macrolepidotus | reverse complement strand
ATCTTTAAGTCCATCTCATGAAAAATGGGAGCAAAAACAAAAGTGTTGCGTTTATATTTTTGTTGAGTGTATATTTTTAATTCATATTATTCTATGTGAGCATATTTTATCGAATATCATTACATGCTGCTCATGGAGAGGTAAAGAAAAGGGAAGGCACAGAATTTCTAGCAACGTAGTTGCCATTTTTAATATTTCGGGCCTGTCCTTCACATGGAAGCCTAGAGCGTTAGCTCATGCTAGCTATATTCATAAACACAGCAATCAGCCAAACCACCTGCCCAACACTGTATAGGTCTCTCTCGTGCCACCAAAACAGCGCTGATCCAGTGAGGCATGGACTCCACAAGACCACTGAAGGTGTGCTGTGGTATCTGGCGCCAAGACATTAGCAGTGGATCTTTATGTTCTGTAAGCTGTTAAGTGGGGCCTCCATGGATTGGACTAGTTTGTCCTGCACATCACACAAATACTTGTTCGGATTGTGATCTAGGGAATATTGAAGCTAAGTAAACACCTTGAATGTTCCTCAAACCACTCCTGAACAGTTTTCGCAGTGTGGCAGGGAACATTATACTTCTAAAAGATGCTACTGCCATCAAGAAATGCCATGAAGGGCCGAACTTGAGCTGCAACAGTGTTTAGATTGGTGGTATATGTCAAAGTAACACCCACATGAATGCCAGGACCCCAGGTTTCCCAGCAGAACACTGCTCAGAGCATCACACTGCCTCTGCTGGCTTGCCTTCTTTCCACAGTGCATCCTGGTGCCATTTCTACCCCGGGTAAGTGACACACATGCATGTATAATATAAAAGAAAACGTGATTCATCAAACCAGGCCACCATCTTCCATTGCTCCTTGGTCCAGTTCGGTGTTGGAAAGAGATCAGCATGGGTACTCTAACTGATTTGCAGTCCCCTTACACAATCTGAACTGTGTGTTCTGGCGTCTTTCTATCATAGCCAGCATTTCTGTTTTCAGCAATTTGTGCGCCCATGACGCTGTTGCCGGTTCACCAGTTGTCCTTCGTTGGACCACTTTTGGTAGGTACTAATCACTGCATACCGAGAACACCCCACAAGACCTTTTGTTTTGGATCACCAGTCATCAGTTTTGCCCTTGTCAAAGTCAACCAGATCCTTACATTTGCCCTTACGTTTTCCCTGCTTCCAGCACTGACAGGTGCCATTATGAAAAGATGATGTTATTAACGTCAGCTGTCAGTGGTTTTTATGTTGTGACTGATCAGCGTATGTTTTTATTCACAACCCTTTATCGCAGTTTTAATTAATGTCACTAGAGTAACGGTGCTGACCATTAATTAACCCATTCGCCACCCAGACTTGACCCAGACCCAGCTGTATCACGAATGCTTAGAAAGAAAACAGAAGGAGAATGTTTCTATTGAGGAAATGACATTGAATTAACTGGACATCACTTTCCAACAACATGGGCATCACTATGGAACTGTCCCTCCTCCCTTTGCAGCCTCACCTACTCTGGGATGGTTTTCCACAAGATTTTGAAGTGTGTCTATCGCAGTTTGTGCCCATTTACTCAGAAGATATTTTCTGAGTTCAGACATTGATGTTGGACAATCCTCTTCCCAGTCTATTGCAAAGATGCTCCATTTGGCTAAGATTAGGGCTCCATACCGGCTACTGCAGTTTTTCCACACCAAATCTGTCAAACCACAACTTGATGGATCTCGCTTTGTGCACAGGGGCACCATCATGGCGGCACAAGTATAAAATTGACCTAAATGTCTTTGTATGCTATATCATTAACGTTCCCCTTCACTGGAACAAAGGGGCCTAGCCCAAACTCTGAAAAACAGCCCAAGATCTTTATCCTATCTGAACCAAACTTTATTGTGACCTACGCATTCTGGAAGGTACAGTTCTCCTGGCATCTGCCACACCCAGATTTGTCCATCAGACCACCAGATAGTGAAGTGTAATTCACGTATGAACTGCTCCGGAGTCCTGTGATAGGGTGCTTTACGCTACTCCAGTCAATGCTAGCCATTGCCATTTTAGGCTTGTGTGTAGCTGCTTGGTCAAGGAAACCAGCTCCCAAAACACAGTTTTTGTGAAATTTGGAACAAGCAATGCAACAGAGGATAAGTGTTGTTTATGCACTACACACTGAAACATTTCTTTGTGTGGTCTACCGCTTTGTGGCTGAGCTGTTGTTGCTCCTAGACGCTTCCATTTCATAATAATAGCACCCACAGTTGACCACGGCAGATCAAGTATGGCAGAAACTGCATGAACTGGCTTGTTAAAAAGGACAGTGATTTGTTTAAAGTCACTGAGCTCTTCACTACGACCCATTCTACTGCAGTGTGTGTCTACAGAAACTGCTTGGCTATGCGCTTGATTTTATACACCTGTTAGTAATGGGTGTGGCTAAATCACCTGAACTCAGTAATTAGGAGGAGTGTCCATAATTTTGGCCATACAGTGTATCTGCTTGAGTACACAAAATTGGAAAATCAAGGCGTTAAGTGATATGTCTTCTTTCCGTGCAAGATGTCAAGATGCAGCCATTGGTTAAATAGAATAATGTATGAATAAGAATGAATGCTATGTACTGAAAACCCATCAAGTATTCATCCCATGAACAAAACTGTACCTGTAGAATGACTCCACAAAAGTGTACATATAGAATTCATTTTTCAAGAATAGCCGCTGTATGTTAAGCAGTGGGTTCCAGAATTGGTTGGGGCATTGTGGGCGTGGCCTGGCCCTGGCTGGCTGTTTCTGGTCTGAGCTGGAAAGGTGGGGTTGGGGGCCGGTGAAAGTTCAGGCCAGCGAGCCAGAGTCTCCTCAGCTGAGAGCAATGTCTCACCCAGGTACGAGAATTTCTTCATTAACGAAGGCACACAGACATCAGAGGGTGAGGTGGGTGTGTGTGGCGGGGGGGCCGGACAGTGGGCAAACACAGTCCGCTTCGATGACGGGCCGGACCAGACTCGCCGACTTGTTTTTGGCAACGGGGTTCCATAAATCACCCACAAGGCCTTGCTCTCTGACTCACCGTTATAAGCCAAGTGTTTATCCAGAACCGGGTTCTCATCAACAGCCAGACTGCGGAGATATGGGCAATAGTTAGTGGAACATCAAGTTGAACAACACTGAGATGCCCTGGTCTTCGATCTGATTGGAAATAGAGTAGGAACAGGAATCTCAATGGTTTATAATGGCTATATCATGAAAAACGACACAAGAACATCCACAAAACCATGTACTTCGGTACAATTTCAATTTGTACTGTTCTGAGTATTAAAGGATAAGTCATTCTTTCGTGTGTAATCTAATTCTTCCTCGGTTCCATTTCAGATATTGACATTTTTCTGGGTTTAATTTCATTCTGTTGTGTTGCTCCAGCTTTTACTTTGCAGTACTGTTGCTCAAACCTCGCAGCTTTAGAGCTTTAGAATTTTATTTTACACCAAAACAATCCATAAAGAGAAAAACAGAGCCTAACACACAACATTTAAATGTACAGCATCTTATTTCACAGCTTTTCTTTCCACCTTAAATAGTGCAGCTGTTACACTCTGGCTTCTGAGGTGCGGCTGCACCACTGAAGGTGGAACAGAACATCAAAATAAGAAGGTAATTTCAGTAATACCATGCTGATAGTTTAACATGGGGTGAAATTTCTCAAGGACAGATTCAAGTAAAACATGATCTCGGCCACCACAGCAACATCATCTGCATATTTTCACGTACATTAAACTTAGATTCCTTATATATTTATGTCTATGCATATGTATGATGTAATATATATATGTGTGTCTGTGTGTGTGTGTGTGTGTGTACGCTCCTAGTATATATATAATCACACTCTTATTATTACAGAAGTATTATAGACATCGTATAAATCCGGTTCTTTATGGTCTAAAATAAAATAGCCAGTGTTCACTAATCATATCTAGTTTGATTAACATGTGTTTCTGAATTTAAGTCAGAAAGCTTTTCTGGCTCAAACAAAATAGAATAATATTGAATCACTTGTGTTTACATACATTTATTTTGCAGCCCCTCCATCTGTTACAAATCGTACATTTTCATATGAAGCAGTTAAAAAAAGCATTGGTTTAAACCTCTTATCTGGCTCAGAGAATTTTCAGTGATTAAGCCGAATCTGTTTGGCACAAGAAGAATTTTTTTTCAAGTATTAGTGTGAATAAAATGCTTTGGAGTTAAAGTGCTCTTGACCGTTTTTCAGACAGAGTCTATGAGATGCTAGCCGTTCCACTGCAGTTCTATAGGTTACTCAGTAGTGAAGCCATTTTTGAGGAGATGCTCTACACACCTGTGTAATAAATTTTTACTTGTTGATCAGGAAGCCATGGCACGAAGCGGGCCCTTCGAATATTCTGACCCTTGAGGCTGAAAGCAGATTGTTGAAATGTTTTCTCTCAGCGAAGGATCCAGCATGGCGGCCTCCCTCCTCACCCATGTGTCGAACACACTCTGTAAAGTGTGTTTAGAACACACACACACTTCTAGGGGAGGAGAAGAAGAACAGGCCAATAAAGCAAATCTTTAACAAGGATCAACACAGACAACAGGCCGGCGTATTTGTTCTTGTGTGTTTAAAGTCGGAATGGGCGGACCGATACTGAAGCATCGATCCTTCAGATCCTATTGTTTCTTTTGGCATTCAAATATAGATAATGAGCGTTTTCTTTCAGCATCTATCTTTATAACTAAATATGTTTTTAATGTAAACAAATTATCGAAGAAATAAATGTGTAGGAACTGCTTTTCCTTCTTTTCCTCCTGCTCTGACCCTGTTCCTCATGCGCACACACACACACACACACACACACACACACAGGCACAGAGAGCCACATGAGACTGAGACAAGAATGCTTGATAGATGATATGGAGTTTTCACGAAACAGTTTATTTCACAGTGGAACCCAACATGGGGTGAAACTTCACATGGACAGGTTCAAGTACAACTTGGTTTTGACCACCTTAGAAACACCACCTGCATATTTTCACACAAATTAAACTTATATTTCTTAAATATTAATAAAAGTATAAGAACTGACGCCTATATTATTTCCATCACGCTCTTAGTGACCATAAGAATTAATTTATGGATTCGTCAGAAAAGTATTATAGACGTTGTGTAAATAAAGTATGTTTTGTATACTTTCAGTTATATTTATGGTCTAAAATCAAATAGCCAGTGTTCACTAATCATTAACATGTTTGATTAATATGTGTTTATGAATTTAAGTTCGAAAGCTTTTCTGGTTCAAACAATATAGAATAAGATTGCATCAAATTTACTGTTACAGCCTCACCATCTGTTACACATTTTACATTTTCATTTAAAGCAGTTTAAAAAAAAAAGTATTTGTTCAAAATATTTTATCTGGCTCGGAGAATTTTAAACGATTAAGCAGGATGTGTTGGGTACTGGAAGAACTTTGGTATTGGTATAAATAAATATCAGTGATACTGTCCATCCCCAAGTGTTTTTTTTTTCTTCTGTTTTTCAGGCAGAGACTTCAGTCAGTGTGCGGCCGTGACTGACCACAAGTCCCCAGGGGAGCTGTCCTCCGTTTCCTTCATTTCAACAGGCTTTGTGTACCAGGCTTAAAAAAGGAAACTAAGGATACGTGTTAGGCCTTTAGATAAACATCCTCCGCTTTCCAGTGTGTCACTATAAAGATATACACCTGCACATGAACCGTTAAACGTGGTTCTTCAGACCTGCTCAGTACAAAAGCAGCCGAAATGTTATTTTTACACACTGCGTCCTTTTAATGTAACAGTAAATTGAGCATTATTATCACACCACTGTTTATAAAGGAAGAAACATTTTCTGACATGTCTTAAAATGAATAGTCCCAGGTCTTAAATCGGATTAATTCCGTATTAATGCTCCAAGCTATTAAAAACCATCTTTCATAAAGTAATCTTTGATCGTTGTGTTGTTTGGCAACCACACCCTGCATTAACAGGCTTTAATAAATTCATTTAAATTTACTGAAAACATTACAAATTGCTGTATATGCGATCCATTAAACTGTTTATTGGGAATTGGTCTGTTTTGTCGTTACACATATAGGTTTATATATATATATATATATATATATATATATGTATCTATAATCTATATATATGTATTATATAGATTCATAGATTCATCTTCATTCATAGATCAGAATCAGAATCAGAAAACTTTAGTCCTCATATAGTGGACGTATCAGATCTTAAACTGAGAATAACAGATGCTACACTTGATCTTAGCCAAAAGGCTGAAGAGCGATATATAGCGTGCAGTCGATGTTTTATTCCTGTTGATCTGTGACATTTTTGTAGTATTTACATTTATATATAATGTATATATACTTTTCCATTCAGATTGTTTAATTTAGATTAAATAGGTTATTGTTAAAACCAGCTAATATAGCTAATAACAAGACAAGTAAATGGTTCTTAAACAGTTCTTAAATTTAAAAAGCTAAACAGTACTGCATTCAACGTGAGTGAGGACAAAGATATTTACAGACTGACTTTCATAGGGCACTCTTTGCTCAACACACACACACTTATACACACGCGCACACACACACACACACAAATAGGTTCGTCTTGCCAGCTGGCTGTCATATTGCTCTTTCAGTTCTGTTTGCCTGTGGCCCTGTAACCCAGTGGGCTTCATTTACACCACGGTGTGGACCCTTCAATCACAGCTCAATCTACGGACCTGTCTCTCACATACACACACACACACACACACACACACACATAGAGCAGACTAGTGACATCACTACACATAGCTAGTCTACATATGTATCTAACTGACTTATAAAGAGTTCTATTTGTCCCAAAAACTGCCCTCCAGGTCATTAAAACAGTATTTCCTAATCCTAGTCCTGGAATATCTCTATCCTGCATGTTTTCCTGCTCTAATCAGCTCATTAACAAGCCTTCTTGAGGAGTGGATGTGTTAGAGCAGGAAAATTCAACCTAAAAAGCGGTTTTTAGCCAGAGGCCGTTAAATAGGTCTACTCTTTCTGAAAGAAAGTGACCATTCGGTCATACGTGAACACACCACAGCACACAATGCGAACAGCACGAAATTCTTCCTCTGCATTTAACCCATTCACCAAGTGAAGCAGCGGGCATCCAGGAACACAGCGCCCGGGGAGCAGTGTGTGGGGACGGTACCTTAGTCAAGGGCACCTCAGAGGTGCTTAGCAGTCTTGGGAATCAAACCCATGACTTCCTGATCATGAACGCCCTAACCACTAGGCTACCAGTTGCCCCATGCCTGGTTGTCGTAATCCAGGTAATAGAAATATAATTATAAACACAAGGTGATTAAACACCCATCTGAGGTGTGGATCAGTGGATTACACCGGTTGATATGGTTACACAATCCACATTTCACATTCCACTGGTTAATTCAAGATGTTAATTTGTCACACACCCAGTTATACACGTATAGCGTGCCGTGAAATGTAACCCTGAATCGCTCCTGAGTGCAATAACTGGAAAATAGATAACAGAATAATAGAAGAAACTGGCTGTGCAAATATGTAAAGAATGTGTAAACTATGTAAATATAACAATAAATAAAATCTATAGACTAAATTAATCTGAATGTTTATAATGAAGAATAACTAGAAGATGTGCAAACCGACATTTTGCAATTGGTCAATGGTCGTGTGCTTTTTTTAGGATTAAAAAAAGCTACAGAAGGCATTACAGTATGGGGGTGCTGTTGAGTGAATGTGAGGCATGTCCGGGTTGAGGAGCTTTATGACCTGAGGATAAAATCTCCTCTTGAGTCTCTCAGTCCTGGCCACAATGCTGGGTAGTCCCATAAGACGAGCAGGCACTGAGAAAACATTTCTCCATTTTTTCCTTTGGAGTGCCACAAGGTTCTATTTTAGGGTCACTGCTTTTCTCACTACATACTAAAGTAAAGTGGTCCCTTATGGTCACGCGTGAACACAGCGCACAGTGTAAACAGTGTGAAATTCTTTCTCTGCATTTAACTCATTCACCAAGTGAAGCAGGGGTCTGCCACCAATGAGGGTCACCCAGGGAGCAGTGTGTGGGGACAGTACCTTGCTCAAGGGTACCTCAGTGATGACACTAGCAGTGTTGCTTGCATTTGTGAGTGTATGGAATTTAGAAGAGATGTTTTGGGGGGCCAAAGTCCAGTGTTTGGGGAGGCCCAGGGGCAAAAAGACCAAGCACTTTAAAAAATAAAAATGTAGGTGGGTTTCAGATTGAGTTTAAAAATATATTTTATAACACCATATTTTAATCACAGAAGTATATGAATAAATAAGAATTTAATAATATATACATTAAGTGTGTTTGGATGAAGGAGTGGATTAGAGGTCCTACAGATAGAGTCAACTGGTGGGGCAACTCACACGTCCCAAATGAGTCAACTTTGGGCAGTGGGTCACACTTTTAGCAGCGCTAAACTGGTAGGCAGGTTTTTGTCCATTTCACATTTCAGTGCACATTTCATAGACGTAAGGATTGGCGTGGAAAAGACTCACAGTAGACGAAGGTACAAGCAGTGCAAGATCAAGATCCATCGAACAGGTAGAACAGAGACAATCCAAAGTCGGATTCCAAAAATACATCCAAGTTACACGGGACGGACAGAACCGTGAGTGTCAGGGGAGGCACGTTATCAAAAACAGGCAGAACAAAAGTTAAAAACCCAAAACAGGAGTATAGAAAGCAAGGCTAGAGTATAAAACAAACCAGATCAAATTTCAGAGTAGACAAAAGGCAATCAATACAAACACTCAGTTCATCGTGTAAGGCAGTACTTTGCAAAGCCTTCTTACAATATCGGTCCTTAAATAGTGCTAGAAACAGGAATTACTCAGTTGACTAGCTCAAACAGTGGTGAGGAGGGTGAACTCTAGTTGGACGTCACAATAGAGATGTGAAGCAATGTTAATGAAAACAGTAACCGAGCAGCCGATGTTTGAGTGAGAGTTATTTCACAGATTTAGATTGTATTATTTATATGCACCAAACTACAGCATTTGATTTCTTTTGTTTTCAGTATAGACTTGTTTTAGAAGATTTAGTTCAATACTGAAGTGTAGAACTAACTCTGTTTTCTGATTTCTCTGAGGGGAACCGCTGCCCATCTGACTAGCCCGACTGATCACCATCAGGGCTCCAAGTCACCACCTCATCCTGGATTGCAGGAGTCCCTTGCCCAAGTGCCCTTGACCAGTTCGGCTGCTTTCGACTTTCCATGTGCTCCTCCCCCAGCCAATGGCAACTGCTGTTCAGAAGCTCCGGCGGAGATTGTTTTTCCTGCTGCTGTGGACTAGAGACTCTCAAACTACTCCTCACTCAGACTCCAACAAAAACTACCTCTACTGACTCTTAACTGTAGTTACTCTGTTAGCCATAGACGGCCAATTTGTTCTGCAGTTATTAAGTCTGTACACAAAGGCCTTCTCTTGTTAGTTATCTCCATAGAGACTCTCTCTCTCCCTACAGGTCAACAAGAGGAGGTTGGGTTCCCCTTTTTGAGTCTTGGTTCCTCCCGAGGTTTCTTCCTCCAGCTTTAGGGCGTTTTTCCTCGCCTCTGTCACCCTTGACTCACGAGGTGCTCGGACCTGGATTCTGTAAAGCCGCTATGTGACAGCACTGGTTGTAAAAGGCTCTGTTTAAATCAAATACAATTGAAAATTGAAAAAAAAAATTGATTCCAGGAAAAGTGTGTATATGGGAAAAGGCAGAGTCTGTTCATTAGATCACTGCTTTGAACTTCTGCAGATATTAATTCTCTCTATGGTGTCATTTGGAGTTTAATGTTCCAGTTTTTTTTTCATCACTTTCTTTTCTGAAGTGTGTAGACCCTGGGTCACAGTGAGCTGCAGATTCTAACAAAACATTGTGAGAAACTGAGAAAGCCCCTTACACACTTAGGGGTCCCAGCAAGCGAGCCAAGCAACATCTCCCTACTGCTCATCATATCACTACTACGCTATTACAACTCACAAAGAGCAGATTTTACTTAGCAGAGCTCTGCTGATTCAGTGAGCTATCAAAAAAGCTTTTCTGGATTTAAAGAGGCAGCTAGTGCAAAATGGAAACGAGCCTTTAATCATTCAGTGAATGTTTTATTGTGTGCTGTGAGCATCCTGACTAGTCACAGATGTCACCTGGGGGTTGTGCTAAATCATTTATGTGATCATTTTGAGCATTTTGGTCCAAAATATTGCCTGTCTTTTGTCACAAGGACCTTAGACAACTCTTTTAAGATTACACTGGACGTCGCTGCTAGTTTGGTCAGATTCAGAAGATTCTAACCAGAACCAGAATATTAAACAACTGCCTCATTTTCAAATATCATATTTATTGTAAAATATCACAATGGGACTTTTTCGCAATATTGTTCAATCTTAACTTAAAGCAGGGGTTTCAGTCTGTTCAAGCCAGCCAGCTGGCTTCCAGAAATCTTCAAATGATACAACATGTATTTCCAATTTCTCTTTAAATCTGGCCTGCAAACCTTTTTTTCGTTAAATATTTGCATCTGACAGGCTGACTTGCTTCACTCACCAGATGCTGTGGATGGTTGGCTAAAATGAGCAATATGCAATCAGCATAGACTACATTGTTAAAAGTTTACGCTATTATTAATTACTTATAAACTAATGATAGTACTACTACTACTACTAGTAGTAGTAGTAGAAGAGTTAGCAGTTGAAGTTTGTGAGAACAGAAGAATTGTCCACGAACACTAAGATGTGCTTAAATGATTGTACGTGGTTTGTAATTACAGTTCAAATGGGACATTTTTTTCCCTGCATTTTTCAATCTGACCGCCTTGAAAAAGACCACCTCACTAGTGGCCCCTTGTCAATTTGAGTTAAAGAATGTTATCCAGAATTAGGAATGACCTAACAACCTTGTCAACTACAAGCTTCTTTTAAGGCCAGGTCCACACAGCCCAGTGCTGGGGGCTTTATACCCCTCTAGCCAGTGCTTGGCATTGGGCATGATGACCTTAGGCTCTGCTCCATAACTTCCCATTGTATTGCTTAAGCTTTTCCATAAAGATTATACAAGCTGTGTGTATAGAGTTAAATGCCTGTGTCAGCAATGACTGCACCTGAAAGTCATAGTCATTCACTAGAAAGAGTTTTCTGGATACTTTTGGACACAGTGTAGTTATAAGAGGCAATAAACAGTAAGTGGGCATTTTGACAAAAAAAAAAACATTAATTTATTATTAAAATGACATAAATAAAACTCACAATGAGTCAAACAAATACAAATAGGTATGTACATGGCACTTCAGTGTGGGACGTCTTTCCATTTCACACCATATAAACGGTTACGGAGGATACAAGGCACTTGTCTTTCTTTCTTCAAAGCACACATAAGGTTCTGTAGATTTTACAATTATATTTCAGATGACTAACAATGAGAATGAATGTTAATTTAAATTTATTTACACACATTTACATTTATTTAGTCAATAACAACAATTTTTGGTCTTTTCAATCTCTTCGTTAACTTATAAGCTCCACTATTGGCCCCACAAGACATTTTTGGTGTCTGACAGTAAAAGTAAGTGATTGTCTCTGTATCATGTATTTGCTCAATCTCTCTGACATGATAAGGCATCTTTCCCAGAGCCTAGCTAAGTCTTTGCTTAGGCCTTCTGGTAGTCTTTTTTCCTTGAAAGAGCAGGAATCTCCTCTGCAGTCCTACAATGCTGGCGTTAAGCAATAGACCACACAGTTTAAGTGAATCTTAATCTCAGGTCATGCTCTTAAGGCACCATCACCATCTCTTGGATCTGAGTAACAGCAGGAGGAAGTCTTTTGATCAGGCTGAGGGGTGCGAAACGTCTGGTTTTCAGTAGCTCTGTGCCACGGGCGTCCAGGAAGCTGTAAGCCGGGCGATCGAGCTCTCAAACTGGGCGTCGCCCACACCCACCTCACTCAGGCCTGGGTCATACATGGACGACGGAGAAGAGACGGGAAGAGAGGAGGTCAGGCCGGAGTAGGACACTGAGGAACCTCGCAGGAACTGTGAGGTCAGGCCCCCAGCGATGGAGCCTGAAGCTGACCCGGAGGGGGTGAGGGTCGTTCCGGCGACAGACCAAAGGCTTGGGTACTGGCTGTGGGCAAGAAGTTAAAGGTCAGTGAGTGGTTCTGAAAGTAAACTGGACTTGACAATAAAATGGTGTAAAAAAAAAAAATAAATTGTAACTAAGAAAATTGAACGTGAAGTTAATAAACAAATTTATCAGTTGGGACGGCTTAAAAGTGTACGTAGACTGACCTGCTATTGGAGGTGGTGTTGGTGGTGTGAGCAAGGGTGCCCATTCCACTGGAGTTGGGGATTTGAAGGGCCGACCAGCTGTCGTGGGTAGGAATAGTTCCTGATGAATTGTCCATGTAATTGTCTAAAAAAAACAACAAAAAAAAAGCAACAATGTTAGCATCATATTAGCTAATTGTAAACATGAAGCATCAAAATGTATAATTTTGTATCTTCTGTTTATCACTAGTATATTCCTAACATGAGGATATTACATGCTTTCATTTTAGTAAGGCATAGAGCAGTAGTAGTTTTAGTATAGTAAAGAAATAGTGTGTTTTCTCACTGGTAGTAGTGCTGCGGTGAGGGTAATGGCTGGGGTAGGGACTTGCTCGGTGGCCCCGCAGACTGGAGTAGCGTTCGCAGTACGAGCTGGAGGAATGAGCCGGAGCCCCGCTGAACTGTGGCGGGCTGCTGTTGGGGCAGATGGGGCCGTTATTGGGCAGGAACCATCCACCGACTGCTGGGACAGAGGGAGAACCAAGAGGAACTGTTTTACTGAATGTCAGCAGTGTATCCTGAAAAGGTGATGCATTTAACTGACTTGATTTACATGTGCTTCATTTACACATGAACTAAATATATTACATTAAAAATTATAGAATAAAGTAAGCAAATCAAGAGATACGATATTGGTATATAAAGTATGCATTTGAATCCAATGAATTCAGTACACTCAGTGCAGCATCAAAATCATTTGAAAGCTTTTCTCCTCGTGTTTAAAAAGTAAACTACAGTGATTCTGTAGTGGACTAGACTTGTGTGCATGTGAAGGGACTTACGCTGTGAGTATCCAGACTGCTGATTGTCGCTGCTGTGATCTTGAGCTTCCTTGTGGTCACTCCTGAGAAGACATAAAATACCGTCAGAAAATCCTTAACGTTCACTATTCATTAGAAACAGTGTTACGTCTTATTCAATTAATGAAACATTAATACCAGAAAAGGCTAGAATTTAACAAGTATGTTCATTAGTGTAACTAATGTGTCATTTTTTTTTTCTCTTACCGCTCTTTTGCATCCAGGAAGGCCTTTGCGAAGGGGTTGTGCTTGATTTTCAGGGCTGTGATCTAAAGAAAGAAACATTGTTATTTGAAGAAAAAAAAAAGGTAATGTGAAGACTTTTTAGAGACGTTACATTTTCTCGAGTTAAACGTCAAACTGCCTATTGATCCTCACCTCTTCATTTTGGTAGGCCGTGACCGCTATGAACTGAGTCTCGGGGAAGGACTGGCTGCTGATCATTTTCTGAATGCCACCGACCTTCACGATGTGGATCCTGGGCTCATACTTGTGCAAGGAGTTTAACATGATCTGCAGAGAGACAAAAAAGATAAGTGTTTTGGTGAAAAAAAATCATTCACAAGGATTGTATGAGACATTTTGGGCCAAAATCTCCAAAAGTCTTTAAATGATTTTATGTGATCTGGAAAACTGAAAATGTTTTTTTATGTACATAATTCAAATGCAAGAACTGTGTTGATGTTTCACAGTTCTTTATTCACGTTTTGTGCAACCACTTGACACCTTTGAATTGTGCAAATTCAAAACACACTTTTTTTTTTTCTAGTGCAAAGATTGAAGAACCTCACCTGTCCTCCCCCGTTGAGTTTATTGGACAGTTTGACTTTGCTGAAGGAGACGGGCGCCTTCATCCAGTGGGCTCCGAAGTTGGGGGAGTCAGGGTGAATGTAGACACAGCTGGGGCTCTGCGGCTCCGGCTTCCCGCCCGGGACCCACTCTCCGTTCACATACTTCCAGCGGTTATTATCTGCGGCCACAAAGTCCAGGAGCACCGAGTACATGGCATTCGGGTCCAGGCCGCTGACACTGGCCCTCAGCACTGGAAACATCCGCCTGGAACGAAAACATTACAACATTTCACATCATATCACCATGTCGTCTCTCTGTATGCTTGTATATGGTTGAGATGACAAAGTTTTTTTCCCCACACACCCACATATAATATACAGAAAACTACAGTCAGTCAAGCTGAAGTCCCATTCCTGTTAGGTGGAACTGAAAATTCATGAGAGAATCTGGTGAGAATAGAGGTTTACTCCAGTTTTCTCAATTAGACAAGGTTATATGGACCTTGCTGCACTAACTCACACATGTTCAGCAGCCACACTCTCTCCTGCCAGAGCTCTGCTTGCAAAAATAAACTAAAACGAGGCCATGGTGGGCTTTTTTGAGGCCCTGAACACACAGTTTAAACCAGCTGAAGCCTCTGCATACCTCCCAGTCTTGGTGACGATCATCTCGTTGGTGAGCTCTTTAAATTTGCTCCAGAGCTCCGAGTCCTCCAGGGACAGTTTGATGTCTCTCTCCGAGGCGTCCCCCTTCTCGCTGCCCTTCTGGAACTCGCTCTCCACCGCACTCAGCAGGTGGTCCAGGCGCTCGTCGGGGCTGGAGGAGGAGCTCATACTTCCACCGGGGGTCTGGAGACTAAAATCCGACAGGTAAAGTGCTGGTCTACTGCTGAAACAGCTCCACTCTCAGGGACTCGCTGAGTTCTGCTCCGTCCAGGCCCCGGCGGCCCTCTTAAACCCAGGAGCCGCTAACGGGGCGGGGCCAACAGAAAGAGACCACGCCCACACAGCTAACAGCAGCAGCTACACAACTAAACACAAAGTAGCTTAGCATAAAGTAGCTTAGCATAGATGTTCGCTGGCCAATTATTATTAATAATAATAATAATAATAATAATAATAATAATAATAATAACAATACTACTACTACCACTACTACTACTACTAATAATAATAATGATGATCAGAAGAATATAATAATAATAATAATAATAACAATAATAATAATGATGATCAGAAGAATATAATAATAACTTATAAACTGCCTTTTTCAAACTCAGTCACTTTATAAAACAGTTCAGACATAAAACAAGAAACAGTAGTAGACAAAAACATTAAACAGTCCGAAATTACAACAACACAGAGTACAGTAGCAGGAAAGAACAAATAGAAAGCAGGAGAAGAGGCATAACACTGAGAGAAAATATTTTTTTAATGATGTGTTTAGCTGGGTTTTGAAGGAAGCAAGAGAAGGAGCTCTGTGAATATTATAAAGGAGGGAGCGCTATAGTTTAGGAGCCACAACACTAAAAGATCTGCCACCCACTGAAGATCTGAAGTCAAAATTTGGGGACTTTAAGGAAACCAGTACCAGATGAATGTAAAGAACAGTGGGAGTAAATGACTGAAGTAGTTCAGTGAGGTAGTGGTGGGAAGAACCATGGAGAACTTTAAAGGCAGTGAGAAGCAGTTTAAGCTGAACACAGTAAGATCTGGGACAGTGAAGTCTGTGGAGAAGTTGGGGGAGATGTTCAGACTTCTTAGTGAGCAGCAGGGACTGAGGTCTAGCAATTCCAAGATGTACATTTTTTTGTATTTATATTATTTGTATTTATATATTCAAATATATTTAGACATAATTATATAAAAAATCAACACACTGTATATTGTCAAGGCTGAGGCAAAATCTTGTTGACATTTTTATTTATATTTATTGTTATTTATTCATTTATTTGTTGCATTAGTTGAAAATGTTACATCGTGTGAACATTTCATGGGACAAAATTTCAAAAGGAAATTTTATTCTCCTAAAAAGTTTTCCTTTTGGAGATACGTGACCGTATAAATTGTAGATTTCTATTTTTATTTGGAAGTATAGATTTATATATATATATATTTTTTTTTAAATTAGTCAAGTTTATTTATACAGCACATTATCATTCACAAAAGGTCATTCAATGTGCTTTACAGGAATGGAATTAAAATGAAATAAAACTGAATAAAATAATGGAAGAAATCAAGAGAAATAAAAGAATACATAGGATTTCTGTAAAAGAAAACTGAAAGTGCAGTAGAAGTGTAGTAATTTAAAAGAAGGTGGAGGGGAATAGTGCAGTTTTCGCAGCTTTTTTAAAGCTACAGTTGGTGTAAGATTGGAGAAGAGTCTTTTATTTGTGTTTCTGTGGAGGAAAAACATAACATTCATATAATCGTGAATAGTACGTGGATAGCGGAATGAAAGGGGTATTTTATACAGTAAGGCTGATCTCTCTTACAAACAAAAGAAGACAGAGACGATGTCTGCCACGCTGTCTTTGAACTCGGTTGTATATTTGAGAATAACGTCAATCTTTTGTCGAGCCAAATACACACGTAAGAAGTGGAGTGTTTGCTGAGGAGGAAGCTCAGCTCCCTTAATGGGACCTCCTGCAGGGTGATATTACTTCACACCCGTTTTCAGGCAGAACGCGCCTCCTGCGCTACGACTGGCTGAGAGATACTGCTCACAACCAACCAGCCAATCCGAGCGCAGGGCGAGGACACCCACTGGCCAATGACAGGCCGAGTTTGCCTAAATGCCGGTGGGTAAAAAAAACATGCATGTCAGCGGGCAGCCTTACAGCCAGCAACGTCAAAATGGCTTGTTAGTATCTAAGAGTAGTTCTCAAGGCCTGATATGAGTGATATAATGATTTAATGCTGAAAGCATTAGTTACATTTTAGGGTAACACTGAATTTAATAAAAAGCAGCAATGATTCGCCTCCCTGAGGTTTTGTTATGTGTAGTAAACTTAGCTAGAGTTTCACTGTTTTATTGTAACCGTTCATTTGAGTCTGATGAAGCACAAGCACGTGTGTATATTCTGTTTTATCTTTGTACTATTTAGAGTTAAAAAAAAAAAAAGTAATAAAGAGCTTAGGTGAGTGTTGACCATAAATGAATGAAGACATAGGCCAACTCTGTGGCCTGTATAAATCACTGTATCACAGACTTCCGTCTCTCTCTCTCACTGTCTCTCTCTCTGTCTTTTCTCTCTCTCTCTCTCTGTCTGTCTCTCTCTGTTCTCTGTCACTCTCCGTTCTCTCTCTCTCTCTGTTTGCCTGTTCTCTCTCTCTCTCTCTGTCTCTCTCTCTCTCTCTGTCTCTCTCTCTCTCACTGTCTCTCTCTCTGTCTTTTCTCTCTCTCTCTGTCTGTCTGTCTGTCTCTCTCTGTTCTCTGTCACTCTCCGTTCTCTCTCTCTCTCTGTTTGCCTGTTCTCTCTGTCTCTCTCTCTGTCTCTCTGTCTCTCTCTCTCTCTCTCTCTGCTGGGATCAGAATTGAAAAGGTCTGAGAGGGCCTCTGTGGAGTGTGACTGCTTTACTACGTCACTTCCCCAGAGGCCGTAAATGCAAAGTGCTCCCTCACACCTTTCCAGCCCACAGATCCAGCTGACTGATTCCATCTTTTGTCGAATGTGTTTACAAAGCTCCGGTTTGCTTCACACCAGTCGTGTCCGAAAAGCTCACCTGTAGCCCTTCTTCGAGCTTCACGCTACATTCCCCAGGAAACGACCCGAGCTACCCAGAAACTACTTGCTGTAGATAAAAATAATGAAGCAGCTGTGATCACCGTGACTGCAATGTTCAGGACATTTTGCAGGTTTTATTCAGTGGTGACGTTTGTGCTATGTGTACAGTAAGAATAAAGATTACACCTCAGGAATGAGTACATAAATCAGGATTGGTGTAAGGTTTTAAACCTTAACTTTAACCCCTTAAACCCTACGTTTAACCTCTTAAACCCTTAGTTTAACCGCTTAGCCTCTAACTTTAACCTCTTAAACCCTAACCTTAACCACTTAGCCTCTAACTTTAACCCCTTAAACCCTAAGTTTAACCTCTTAAACCCTAACTTTATCCACTTAGCCTCTAACTTTAACTTCTTAAACCCTAACTTTATCCACTTAGCCTCTAACTTTAACTTCTTCACCCTAACTTTATCCACTTAGCCTCTAACGTTAACCTTTTAAACCCTAACTTTATCCACTTAGCCTCTAACTTTAACCTCTTAAACCCTAACTTTATCCCCTTAGCCTCTAACTTTAACCTCTTAAACCCTA
>JBBPCZ010154603.1:0-18289 GCA_037974445.1 Brycinus macrolepidotus | reverse complement strand
ATGGCTCTTTGAGTGTTAAAGGTTGCCGACCCCTGGGACAGAGGATAGGATAGGATAGGAAGAGGATAGGATAGCCAGTCAGTGAACAGCACGCTCTGATTGGCTTGGTTTCACCACACCTGATTTTTTGGAAAAAAGTTCTTGCCCACACACACGGAGCGGTACAGCGGCTGCACCTGGTGTTGAAGGATTTGTGGGGGTGCTCGAATACATAGGCCTACAGTCCATACGTACAGTAATTTTAATTTTAATTGTAAAACAGGGGTGTATAATTGACTCAGACAACCGAGCGTGCGCTGTATCATTTTCACTGTCTCAATAAAAAAAAATGCGATAGAGTGAAGCCGCGAAAGTCGAAGCGCGAAGTGGCGAGGGACGACTGTACATGTAATACATGTAATGAAATGGTTTTAATACTTAGTGTGCACTTTATGCTCTAAATATATGTGTGTGTTGTGTGTGTGTCTGTGTGTGTGTGTGTGTGTGTGTGTATGTGTGTGTGTGTGTGTGTAATGTGTTCTGCTAGTGTCTTCCTAATGCACTGAACACATTTTCAGTTTGCACATTAAAGGTCAGCACTCAATCGTATCAAGAAGTGCAGCGAGTGTCTAGAGAAAAGTTACACACCCACACACCCACAAGAACTAATCTGTCTCAGAGCAGTTTGTAGTTTGCATAGTTTGTAGCTTTGTTGTCAGACACAACAATAGCAGGTTGTTTTGGTGACAGGATAAGCTGTGTCTCTATTGCTATGAAGGAAGAACAGACTCAGTTTCAGACCCGTCTGCTTTGCTGACTGCATTTCTCTAAAAAAAGTTACAGCACTGTTTACTGCAACCTAAATCTTACATAAAGTTTTAGCACTTAGTACTCTCCTCTGGTTCTCACACTGTCCTGAAACTTGAAAGTGTCCTCGTATTGTTAGTCACTTTGGATAAAAAAGTGAAAAGTGATAATTCATAAGAGTAAAATTGGAAATGTGACTAATGTTCTCATGTGTGATAAGTGATAGATTATATGTAGACAGAGGCCACTAATGAAATACTTCTGTTTAGTATTCCGCCACTTGTAACATTTAAAAGGGTCATAGTAACATTTTACTTAAAAGTATAAAAAACTATGTACGGGCAACACACCTTAAGCATCCCAGGAATATATTTTCTTTTGTTTTTTTTCCTTTTTCTTCTGTGTTGGTATGTGGGTTGTTTACTTCCTTTTAGTATAAAATATGGCTCTTTCTACACTTAAAAATACAGAACAGTGTTACAGCAGCCCTCCATCATCATCATCATCACCACCATCATCATCAACAGCATCATTATCTAGAAAAACACAAGATAAAACGTCAATGCAGGGGATTATGAGAGCAGCTGCATTTGTCTGATAAAAGTGTTTTGCTCTGGGGCTTCTGATCAGAACTCAACAGGGTCACTTTCAGCACTGAAATGTCAGATACAAGATTAACAACTGTGTGCAACAAAGTTCACATTCTGTCTAAATTCTGAGCTGCAGAAACCCCTGTTGAATGCACTGTGGTGCTACACTGGAGTGTAAGACCCCTGCTTGTTTTCTATGTGCCCTAAACTTCAGTACCTTAAAGTGGATCTAAAAGTGGTCCTCAGGACCCCAATACCATATTTTTACACTTATCTGACTGGCCTTGAGGACTGGTTTGAGACCAAATACCTTTATACACATACATACACTAATACATACATACATACATATATACATTATACATACATACATATACGTGTGTGAGTGTGTGTGTAAACACAGTTGTTAATCTTGTATCTGACATTTCAGTGCTGAAAGTGACCCTGTTGAGTTCTGATCAGAAGCCCCAGAGCAAAACACTTTTATCAGACAAATGCAGCTGCTCTCATAATCCCCTTCATTGACTTTTCATCTTGTGTGTTCTAGATAGTGATGATGACGGTGATAATGATGGTGGTGATGATGTTGATGATGATGATGGAGGGCTGCTGAAACACTGTACTGTATTTTTAAGTGTAGAAAGAGCCATATTTTATACCAAAAGGAAATAAACAACCCACAAACCAAAACAGAAGAAAAAGAAAAAAACAAAAGAAAACATATTCCTGGGATACGTAAGGTGTATTGTCCATATTTTTTTATACTTTTAAGTAAAAATGTTATTATGACTCTTTTAAATGTTACAAGTGGTGGAATACTAAACAGACGTATTTCATTAGTGTTCTCTGTCTTTTTTGACCCCTCTGTGAATACATATGATCTGTCACTTACCACACATGAGAATGATAGATTTTTATACATATACATATACATACAATATAATGTGGCGATGCTGCAGGCCTCTCATTACCTCCATCCTTTCCCTGCACTATGAATTTCAGTAATTTCCTGCAGAAGCACAGCTATTTTATTCTCACAAAGGCCCTCAAAGCAAAAAAAGGAATTTTGACAGGTGTAACAAGAAGCAGAAAAACAATTAACAGAATTACAGAAGGAATTTAACCACAGGGCTATGAAGCATTGACATCTACATGGTGCGGTAAAAATTGGAAACACCCAAATACCTGCCAGACGATTAATGATGCATTGAAGATGGTGGTTGCACAGGAAGTGGCTCCTGCTAGATAAACAGGCAAACAGCAGCTATGAATCTGTCCTGGTGGATACTGCAGCAGGGTTTTTGGCCAAATGGACCAGTTACTTGAAAACCTTTTTGTTTTCAGTAAAGGTAATTAGCGATTATCACCATGTTGTTTGGTTATGTTATACAATGAAAATGCTCTGAGAAAATATTTCAGTTGATGTAACACATATAACCTTATTCACATTTTACCAAGCGCTTGTCCCTGACCCAGTCCTACAGTCAATGAGTGGCATTCATATGTGAATCTGAATAAAGAAATAAATGCTTGGTATTAGCGTGAAACCCTCCAAACCCATGACTTCTTTCGAATCATTATCTAGGACTGTCACGTGGCCCTTACTGATCACATGTTTTTTTGGAAAACGAACAAAGCAGACTGTGTTGGTTTTTCGACCTAGGCTCTGCAACGTAAAGGATAACATCATCACCTATCGCCCAAAGTCAGCACACTTTCATGGCGTAATGATGAAGCACATGGAACACACAGGGCTTACTCATCATGGATCACTTCGTGTGCGCGGGTGCGGATGTTACAAGAAGTGACTTCGTTCTCAGGACAGGGTTTTGAGGCCTGAGGCTGAAACAGATACAAATGCGAAGGGCGGGTGGACCCATCTTAACACATTTTGCACATTGTGTTGTGTGCTCACACACCTACGCAGCTGAGGACTGAAACCACCGTGCCTGCTGCTCTGTTACACACCGCGTGCGAACCCAGCGCAGCACCTCGCTGTAAATGGCGTGACCTTGGATAATAATTGCTTTCCTTCCTCTTCATGGCTGCTTGTTTGTTTGCCAGCTGTGATTTCAGCCTCGTTCAGGGTAGGTAGGTGTGTGTGTGCGTGACTATAAACATGTTACCGTATCAGAAGAGAACATCAGAAGGTTTCCCATAAAAGGACCACCTACTAAGTAATTCACTAAAGAACGGGGCCTCGATGACACAGTTGTGGTGGAACGTTTATGTGGTACACTCTTTAAAGGGGGTTCCTTAGTAAAGCCAATGATTACATATAGAGCCATGACTCAAATATCCATTTGAATGTTCAAGAGGAGTTATAACTAAAGTGACTGAAGCTCTTTCCAGTCTAACATCCCATATGTTTCTGTCCCTAACTTGCATTTCTTGTGACAAAGTTTTCACACCCCTCCATCTCCTCCCTGTTCCTCAGATCTCTCTCAGATCTGTATCTGTTATTAAGGGGTGTCTGGCCTTGAAGTCCAGCAGAAGTTCTCAGGTTGCTCTCTACGCATTGAAAGCCTAATTACTGCATGGTTACATGGTTCTTCTCTAGAATGGGCAATACTTTATATATGATTCTTTAAAGATGTTTTGAAAAATGAGCAGCAAAAGGGTTCCACCATTGTCACAAGTCAAAGAACCCCTTTTCAGGACATTATAGAACTCTTTTTGAACACTATAGAACTCTTTATAGAACTCTAACTAACTAACTAACTTATCATTTGTACTGTATGTTTACTTATGCATTAATATGAATTCAATTAAACCTCCTAATTAGTCATTTAAAGTCACTCTTTTATTCTACAAATAGAATACAAATAGAATAAAATGTCTAATGTTGTTTGGAGTCACTGGTTCTGTTTCTGGTAGTTGCATTCACAACCATATATATATATATATATATATATGGTTGAGAGAGAGAGAGAGAGAGAGAGAGAGATATCACTGTATATGTAAATGAAAAGACTGTTTATGTCTAAACCAATACTGGCAGGCAGGAGTGTGTTTCCAGCACTGGCAACTGGGGGAAATTACACATTAGTTCAGTACAGCAGTTATACTGAGCAGGTGGGCTACTGCTGTCCCTGAAGTCATCTTCCATCTACCAGAAGGTACATGTGAACTTGCCTTTATGTATTTTCTGCCTCTGGTGGTGAATATACTCCTCCTCCGGTGACTCCAGTAATGAGCACTCTGCTCCGCAACTTGCTCTGTCATTTCTGGGAAAGACTCTGACTATGCTAATACAGTTCCTCCCCCACGCTTTATCGATGCTCTGGTAAACAGCAGCAGTGCATGGGCATGCATGCCCTCAACCACCCACAGCCACATGCTGTTCTCTAGAGAGGCCCACACACACAAACACAAACACACAGCACAAAATTGGTAACTTCATCAGTAAGATTATCAGAAACCGTTCCCTCACAGAAACACAGTTCTGGTGTACAGTTTTGGAATCAAGCCGAACTATTTATGCACAGTTCTCCTATCTTCTGACCACAGACTTTCCCTTGGCTGAATATTATTGAGTGCTGGACCGCTCTCAACCATGCAGTGCCACTGCCTGATACACACACCACCACGTCAGTGTCACTGCTTTGCTGAGAACAGTCCACCATCCACATAATATCTGACCAGCAGGAACCCCGCAGTGAGAAACCAGTGACCAGTGACGAATGAGGAAGAAGGCAGCTGACTGATTCTTCAGGACAACACAAGGGATACAGTCTGTAAGTGTAAATGTAGTGGACCTGTGAAGTAGTTGGACAAAAATAAAACTGACTGCATGTACAAAGTAAATTACTATTTAAACAACTAAAGACAACTTCTAAACATATCTTAAATACATTTTGATTTTACAATATGTCTAATGATTTTCATTATAACAAAATATGTACCAAAGCCGAAATGGCTTGTAGTTTATAGTTAGATCACAAAATGAATCAGAATCAGAATCAGAATCAGAAAACTTTTTTGATCCGAGAGGAAATTGCTCATGTTACAACTGCCCAGACACACAGAGCCACAATATTGTTTTATAATATAAAAATCTAAATAAAAGTTATATGAGAACCCTGAAAAAATACACTATGTTACACATACAAGAGAGGTGGATATAATACTATAGATAAATAAGTTACTGCTAAGTAATTTGCTAGTTAACACAAAAAGTGATTTGAAGTAGTACTTTACACCGAGTCCGCTACTGCACGCAATAGAGATTAGTAATATTGACCTAAGTAATGATATTTCACATGGTAAGACTATTGCACATAATAATAAGAGACTGGACGTAATGATAATGTTTTAGCACCCAGTAAGAAATTCCATATGATATGGTACAGCCAACTAACTAGTTAGTTAGTTAGTTAAATACGTTTTCCTGTTGCCATACAGACTCCTATAGCCATTTCCATGCTCATTAATTTTGTCCCACAGACCTATGTAATTTTCAAATAAACAATATTTTGAAGAGCAATTAAAATAAATATATACATATATACTTTTGCAGAAACAGGGTTATTATATGTGTATGTGTATGTTCATCAAATTCTGTCCTGTTAAATCTCAACTGAGGGAAATTCTTCTCATGAAGCTGTTTGAGAGAATTATCAAGAGTGTGTATAGCTGCATTAATGCACAGGGGGTGTTTTTGTGTAATTTTATCTTTTGATTTCCTCACTGTTATTCTAAAATATTGAAAATTGAAAAATAAGGAAACCATTCTTTGAGCCCAAACCTTTTACCAGTACTGCAGATGTTTCTAATAAAGTAAATGCTGGCTGGGTGGTTAAGACAAGATAAGATAAGAAAGAACTTTATTTATCCAGAGAGAAATTCTTTTGTCATAAACATGCACACTGCAACACTAGTATTCCTTTGACTATATTCCATTGCTCTTCTTTGCAAATAACTCAGTGTTCTGTATTTATTCCTATATGTTCATGTGCTGTTATCTGCAGGATTCCCACTCCAGCGTTTGGTCTCTATTGCGTCTGCATCAACAGTCTGCAGCAATCACTTTCTCCGAGGTTTCTGCAGTTGAGTTTGCAACACAGAGGGGTGTTGAGAGAGACCACCAGAGCAGACCACAGTGAGGTCACGGAGATCACTGTGATGATTATCTGAAAGTCATTTACAGATGGCATGTGATGTCTGTGGTTCAAGCATTTTCAATGCACCAGTTTCGCCACTTCACCACCTGTGGTGTTCTAGCCACAGTTTGGGTCCCAACACGCTAAAATTACTAATCTCTCTATAAAAAGTAATTGTGCTAACAGTCATAAATATACTGGTATATGCTTAACATGTCCTTCCACAGTGAAAATATGCCATATGCAGCATTCCTGTCTAGCCACACCAGGAATAATGTCAAAATAACTTCACTTCCTCAAATGTTGACTGCCAGCTAATATTCATGAGTTTCCGAGTGGAGGGCACTGCAGTTAAGAATAGCTTATTGCAGTGCTCTCGTGGGCAATTCGTCAGATCCTGTTTTGAGCAACTGTGTGTGTGGTGTTGAAGAAACTCACAACAAATCTGATACCAAAACCAGGCACAAAACACAGATACCAAAACATTCATTTTGCAAGTGACTCTGTTTTCACTATAATCCATTGATACAATCTGACAGAACTTCGGACCTCAGCCTCACTTTGGATTTCAAGATGGTGGTCCTGTGAAATGAGTGAATAAAAATACATCACTGAACAAAGATTTTTTAAAAATTTACATCTGGAATTACTTCTATACTATCATTACAATATACATGAGCAAATATCCAGCCAGGCCTAGCTGTATTTGTAGGACTTCGATCAAGGCAGCACCAGCTCTGTACCCCAACACAGGAACACTAAGGGTCAGTTTCCCATATAAGGATTAAACCTAGTCTTGGACTACATAGAATTTTAAATGGAGATTTCAGAATCAGAATCAGAAAAACGCTTTATTGATAACTTTATTTCTTTATTAATCCCAGAGGAGATTTACCACTGAAAGGAAAATACAGGCTTAATTACTGTCTAGGAAACCAGACCCTAAACATTACAAATGTTAATTATCCACTAATCTCATTAAAATTTACATTTAAATGGAATATCAATCTTAAAATTCCTAAAACAATGACTTTGAGAGGAGTCTCATTGCTAATAAATCTTTACTCCATTGTTCTCTAGTTCTCTAGCGCTCTGCAAAGTCAACACTTTGGCTTTTAAAGTCAATTTACACCTCATTTGATTTAATCTAATAAGAAAATGATTATTTATGAACCTTTTTGTATTTAGAATGAGTGGCAGTGACTCATACTGCATTGGGCTTGTGGTTTTGAGGGTCTGTGGAGCGTTTCCAAATGTCAGCATAAAACATCAACCGTCAGCTCAGCTGTGTGTGCACTGAATGTGCAAGAGTGATCACTGACATTTCACCACAAACACACACACACACACACACATACACTGTCTCTGCCAAACACTAATAGTTAAAAACTGTTTGAAGGGGCAGCTGTAACCGCATCCTGTGTAATCTGCTATACAGAGCTCCTGACTGCAAAATATGCACCGGACTTATCAGATTATACCGCCTTGCACATTTATGCATCCACGCGCAGAGGGGGAAGGCAGAACTGAGAGATAAACAGTGGTTGTCGAACTTGAATTCTGTCCTCAATTTGGTAAAGTAAAATAAAGCGGCCTGTAATAGTCACGCATGAACACACAGTGTGAAATTTTTCTCTGCATTTAACCCATTCACCAAGTGAAGCAGCAGGCAGCCAGCAACGCAGTGCCTGGGGAGCAGTGTGTGGGGATGGTACCTTGCTCAAGGGTACCTCAGTGGGGCCACAAGCAGTCCTGGGATTTGAACCCATGACCTTCAGATCGCAGGGGCAACTTCCTAACCACCAGACCACCAGCTGCCTTCCCCTAACTGGACTCAACAAGAGTGTGATGTACAAGTGGGCTCACTGGTAATGGCAAAGCTGAACCCACATGCTCAAAAATATAGGTGCTAAAAGTTTTTCCCTCTGGAGCAACTGTCTTGCTGTGTGAAGTACTGCAGGCGTGTGAGAAAAATGACGGGACGCAACCCAAAATATGATACGAATACAAATACATGAGTGTAGTTGAGGAGACGTTCCCTAGATCAAAGTCACCAAACCACATGACCACAAATAAGATCTAAAGCTGATACAGGATGACTGGGTTATGCTTCACAATTGAAATTCCAACAAGGATTGTCATGTAAAAATTCCCCATTAAAGTTTACAGAAGCAAAAAGGCAGGGAATTCCAGTGACTGTAGTAGCTGCTGCCTTGACCTATTTACAGCTAAGACACACACACACACACACACAGACACACAGACACACTGGTTTAATACTCACTGTTGTGGAACTGTGTAGGGCCACTCTCTATTTCCACTGTAAGATGTTGCTGAACAGTGAATTAATTAACTCTAAAATTTATTTGAAGTGAGACATATATAATAAAATTCCCCTAGTTTTTGGTCCCTAGTATTAAAACAATCAGCAACTGTGCATAAAACATGCACAAGTGTGTTCTCTACGTATATCTATCTCTGTGTATATATATATATCTATAATCTATGGCCCTACTTCAACAACCAGGCCAAAGATACGATAACCTCAGCTGATTTTTGAATAGGCCTGAACTGTGCAGTTTTATCTGTAGGTTGTAGGTGAAAGAGAGAGAATTTTTGTCCTTTCTCCCATAACAGTTTAACTCCCTCCCACCCCCAACTCCCTTACTTCACGCCATGCGTGCATGTTGCAGAAGCATCAGGTTTTGTAGATCTGCTGCCTACACAAAAAAATGATAGAAACATTTGTGAAAAAAAAGTGAGGTTTCATAGTCTGTCGAACAAATACAAGTCATGCACTGTGAGCACCATACTGATGCCTCTCTCAAATGAGTGCAAATTTGCCTAGTGACCTGTTAACGAATTAATGAGCTTAAGCTATTTTACTGTTAGTGAGCTATTTAGTTATCAGCTGATATGCATAAAGTTATTAGTGCAGAAGCTCACTGATAACCTTTAAACATTTATTTTGGCAATAAAACTTGAAAAGAGATGGAAAGGAATTGTTTATTCCTGTATTTTCTTTGCACCAATCATGGATCCATAAGAACAATTTAGCTGAAGGTTCTACAATGATCATAGACAACGTGTTCTGAAGAACCAACAGGCCAAGAGTTCCTTTAAGAGCCTTTTTCAAGTAGACTTGAATGTGACCGACGTTGTGGGACCAATCTAAATTATTTCTTTAAAGAATTATCCATTGAAACATTCTTGAAAGAGGAAATGTGGACCTTCTCAGTGATGTCAGAGCCAAGCATTGCTGAGAAGATAAACTATAAGAACGTGAACGCTTTTTAATCCAGTGTATGGAAGCCTGTCAATAGACCTCTCATGTCTATTCTTGTCAGCCTACTCATGGCCTTCCAGGGATGTTCTTTGCTCTGCCTGCAAGAAGTATAGAGTCCAATGGGTAAGACAGGAAAATCTAGACAGAGAAAACAGAGAAGGTCTGATCACTTAAAGACTCTTTAAGCAAGAGTCTTAACATGAAATATTATTGTGGGTGTTTATAGCAGTTTATATTTATACATTTATAGCATTTGGCAGATGCCAAGCTGATGCTAACAAGAATTATCATTATATTTATCTGGCAATTGCCTGCACAATAATGTACTAAATGCAAATAAGTAATTTAGACCAGTTAGTCAGTTAAGGAGGGCGCAGTGTGTAGCACTGTTGCCTCACACCTCCAGGGTTGGGGGTTTGAATCCGGGTCCTGGCCTTGTGTGTGTGGAGTTGGCATGTTCTCCTCAATGTGGTGTGGGTTTCCTCCGGGGTCTCCGTTTTCTCCCACAGTCCAAAGACATGCACGTCGGGTGAATTGGGGATTCTAAATTGACCGTAGGGGTGTGTGTGTGTGTGTGTGTGTGTGTGTGTGCGCCCTGAGGTGGGCTAGCGCCCCGCACAGGGTGAGTCCCTGCCTCGCGCCCGTAGGCCCTGAGATATGCTCCGGGTACCCGCGGCCCTAGTAAGGATTAAGCGATGAATGAATGAACGAACAGTCAGTTAAGGATTTGAACTGCTCCTTTAACATATTTCTAATATTGTTGAAAACCAAAAATGAACATCTCTGTTTCATCACATGTATTTATCTTTACAACACTGCTCTTTCTAAATGGAAATACACCTTGAATCCAAAAGAGTTTAGGTACATGCTCATCAGTAACAGACTCTACTCGTCTGGGAAGACTTTTCACTAGCTGTTGGAACATTACTGTGAGGATTTGTTTGCATTCAGCCACAGGTCATCCCAGAGGTATTTGATGGAGCTCCATCACTCCAGAGAATGTGGTATCACTGCTCTACAGAAGGGCTGGCCCAAATTATTTGGATATGTTGTGACTGCTGCACCATTTAGGTGGACTGGAAAAATTCTAGCAAGATGATGGTAAAAAACCTGCACTACAACAGTGATGGAACAGAAACTTGGCATTTATTTGGTTAACTTATAGCATGATGTAATATTTCTTTTTGCATCTTTGTAAAAAGGGATGCATACACGTGTAAAACTGAAATAATTTAAAACAAACAATAAAAGCAAGCAAACAAAAAGCAAGCTCAAAACACCCTAAAGTATCTGAAGCCTAAGAAACGCCATTTGGGCCTGCCCTGCGTCACAGCACAGTGCTGAGGGGCTTTATAAGTAAAAAAGTAAAGCGGCCCTTATATTCATGCGTGAACACACCACAGTACAGCACACAGTGTGAACAATGTGAAACTCTTCTCTGCAGCGGGCAGCCAGCGATGCAGCGTCCGGGGACGGTACCTTGCTCAACGGTAAAGGTAAAGGGGGGCATTTGGCTGAGGCTCTTATCCAGAGCAACTTACAATCATTAGTTACAGGGACAGTCCCTCTGGAGACACTGACGGTTAAGAGTCTTGCTCAAAGACACGATGGTAGAAAGTGGGGGTTCGAACCTGCAACTTTGTGGTCATCGGGATCACAGGCGAGTGTTTTATCCTCTAGGCTACTACCACCCTCAGTGGTGGGACTCTTGTGCTTCAAACCAACAACCTTCCGATCACAGTGGCAACTCCCTAACCACCAGGCCACCAGCTGGCCTGTACCTTTTCTAGTTTGGCACTGGACATGATGATCTTATTCTACTGACAGTACTTGGAGATCATACACTCTGTGTGTGCAGCTCAACGTCTCAGTAATTAAAAGAGACAGCTTAGATACATTTTAGCATATACTGTATGTTTTAATGCCGAACTAAAAATCCCAATAGGTCAGCAGGGTGGTACAGTATCACAAGGAACTGAGCAGCTCAAGAGTACTTTCTGAGTTTTAAGACCGCTGGGAAATTCAGTGAAAATAAGTACACATCCTTTAGAGAACACATTTAAAGATAAGAACATTTTTCTGCCATTTTAATGCAATTTTATTTGTTCAGGTGCATGTAAATAAAACACAAAAGACTCAAAAGTATAAATATTTCCCATTATGTTGAATGCAGTAAGCAGTAAAAGTGTATTAAAACATGCAGGAATGTCTTCTCTTTAAAGCATTTGTGCATATTTTACCTAGTACACATAATAAGTACACATCCTCTACAGAGAACACACCAAAGTTCATTTTAATCTACTGTTTATTTAATATGTAAATGATATTTATTGTGTAAAATATGTATTTGTGTGTGTTATTATCTTTAATTCATAAATAAAAACACAACAGAAAAAGTATAAAGTGTGGTCTTTATGAACAGAAATTGTCCACAAAAAAAATAGACAAATATCATATTTAAGTTTGTTTCCTGTAGAGCGGGGGTGTCCAGCTCTGGTCCTGGCGGTCCGGTGTCCAGCAGTTTGGTGGTTCCCCTCCTCAAATACACTCATTAATTAACAGGTGAATTGAACCAGGTGTGTTTGAGCATATAAATCACCAAACTGTGCCGGACACCGGCCCTCCAGGACAGGATCTAGGCCCCCCTGCTATAGAAAATCATCAAAATGGGGGATATTTAGCATACAACTGTATACTTGAATGAACGACAGGCTGGAATTTACATAACTTTGAAAGCTACTTAACAGAAGTTGTTAGTCATGTAAGAAGAGGGGGGTAGAGAGAGAAACAGAAAGGGAGGGAGATAGTGGAGAAGTGCACTTAGGAAAATGTGTTCATGTGACAGTAGTGGTTTGGGGTGCAGGAAGTCGACACTGTCATATATGTAGGAGCTGTATAAGAAAAGCAAAAAAATGGAGGAGTGTACCAGAACCCACGTCACGGTGCCGAGGGAAGCAAAAGCTGAAAGAACAAACAAGCCAGACTCAGAAGGACGAGGCTGAGGGATGCAGCAGCTTCGTGAGGTTTAGAAGGACTTTATTTAGGCCTTGCTTGAGATTCACTGAGGCTCTGGAAAAGGAGGCCAGAACCGTAGCGGAAGACCTGCGTGACATTGACTCTTCTGAGAGAACCATCAGATCAAGCACCTCTGAAGTGTGCCGTGTTCAGTGGAGGGAGAAGAGCCATACATGTGCCACTGGCATCAAGTAGTTGAGTATAAACAAAAAAAAAAGAATAGAAAAGTGAAGAAAAAGAAGCGAAGAGAACTTCCACCTCTCAGACATCAGCATCGGAGCCATGGAGAACAAGTGGATGTTGAGAGTCGTGTTTGTTCTGGCTGTCTGCCTCACCAGAAGTCTTGCATCAGGTTTGCTCATCTTGCTTTCTCCGCTCAGTTCATTTGCATTTAAGCGCAGACTTCAAAAGAACGGACGTTAAAATTGCTTGAAAAAGATATGGTCCTGTGAAAAAGTCTTAAACCTCTGATAAAATGATACTTAAAGCTGTTAATTTGGTGTTTATTTGTTAAAACACTAAAATTAGAATAAAAAACAGTATAAACAAATCAACAACACAGTGTGAACTGGTGCGCGTGAGTCTTAGCTTAACCATTTCCAGACCTCTCCTTGAGGAAGTCCAGTCCAGTCAAGTTAACATCCAGTACCCAGTTAATCTAATCAGATCCTTCATTAAATCAGATCTGGTGCTTCTGGTTGCCTTTCACTGGAGCCCACAGGGAGGTCTGGAATCAAACCTGTTTACAAGACATTCAAAATGCTGCAAACAAACAGTAAAAAGATCTTATGTTTTACTGATTCACATATTTATTTGTATTTATTCTAATGTTATGTAATGTTTGTATTGGCAGAAACAAACTTTCTGCTCAGATAAACAGTTTTAGAACATTTTCTTGGGTGCCTAGGACTCTCACACAGCACTGTATGGCCTCACTTTCATCACACAAACTTGTCGAAAGTGCCGAGTGAATCACTCTGTGCCTGTGCTGAAGTTAAGAGAAATGATTTAGAGCTGTGGTTCGGAAGAGGGTCACCTGCTGGCATAGTTTCGCTCACAGTGGAAGGAAAATTAAAGATGAAACTCAGTGGGTACTGTACTGCTCGGAGGGGGGCGGCTGCGACACGCTCTGTTCTCCCACTTCTGTGAGATGCACGTGCGTGTGTGTGTGTGTGTGTTCAGCTACCATGACGCAGCTGTCTTCCTCCGGGGGGGATTCTTAGGGGGAACTTGCTGAGGTTTCCTTTGTTTGTTTGCTTTTTTTTGTAGACCACCTTGCACGTGAAACTGAAAACATGAGTCTGTGACCTTTAACCTAACTACAGTGGAAAGGTGGAATGAGATGACATTTTGATTATTGTAACTGTCAGTTTGAGGGAAGCTTTATTTAAACTTTGTGTGTGTGTGTGTGTGTGTGTGTGTGTGTGTGTGTGTGTGTGTGTATGTGTGTGTGTTTCTACATGTGTGTGTGTGTGTGTGTGTGTGTGTGTGTGTGTGTGTGTGTTTAAATGTTGTGTGTGTGTGTGTGTGTGTAAGGGGGTTCTTAAACATACTAACAAAGAGATCCCAAAACCCAATTAATAAAATTGAATGTGTGTGTGTGTGTGTGTGTGTGTTTAAACATTGTGTGTGTGTGTGAGTGTGTCAGAGGGTTCTTAAACAGACTAACAAAGACCTCAGAACCCAATTAATAATATTGAATGTGTGTGTGAATGTGTGTTTAAATGTTATATGTGTTTATTTGTGTGTGTGTGTGTGTGTGTGTGAGAGAGAGAGAGAGTGTGTGAGAGTTTAAACGTTGTGTGTTTGGTGTGTGTTTTCTCTTTTCTTAAACAAACTAACAAAGAAACTCCAAAACACAATGACTAATACTGACCCAGTGACCACAGTGATTAATATTAACAAATGACAAGATGTGACCTGCATAAATGTGAAAGAAATCCTGTTGCATGTTTATTAACCTGCTACTAACCCTCTGTTAACTCTCAGGGCAACATGACAAAGCTTTGGATGCAACAATAAAGCTGGAAGGTAAAAATAAACACAACTAACCGCTAACTGCATGGCTTTTAGAATTGTGGTTTGTTAGTGGCTCAGAAACCCTGGTCTTTATTAATCTTTTGTCTAGTAAACTGTATGTGGCCTGTTTTATGTCAGACCCTAATGTGCAATTTACTGGTTGGGATGAGGGGAAGTGACACATTTCCTTTTACATATTTGCTCCCTTGGATAACAGCAGTAGGAAAAGATAAAACTCCTAAGTGTGTGAATGTGACGAGATATGCAAAAAACAGCCTGAAATTAAACAAATGTTTCAACAGCACAGTGTAGCAGTTCAATTTTTCACAAATGCATTGATAATACCTATTACACTGAGGGAAAATCACTGCTGTGCTTCATCGCTTCATTTTTAATTAATCTGAGAGCAAGTTATGTAATTATGTTTCATGCATTTTGCAGTTTCCAGGAATGTGAGTGCTGAATCGGGCCGCAACCTCACCTTACTCTGCAGCAGTTCAGCGATAGACTGGGACAAGATTATTTATGTAATCTGGAAAATCAGCTCACGAGAGAAGAACTGCCGTATTTCTGTATCTCCAAACGACCCAGACAACAACACATGCAACGATGAAAAGTATATTAGATCAGGGGCAAACTACAGCCTGGAGATCCCTAATTTCTCAGTTAAAGATGAAGGAAATTACACCTGCGACGTGTCCTACCCTGGAGGGGGCTTTGAAGAAACAGTTACTGTATCTGCATGGGGTAAGTGCATTGTCACTGCACAATTACAGTTGTGAAGCCACTGTTGTGGGCTTATCTAATGAAAGAGTGTTAAGATAGACAGGGCACACAAGACACACTCACCCTGTAAACAGCATCTGAGCGCTTGAGATTTCATGTACACAAATTGCTTAGGGCTCTCCTCTGAGCATGTGATAGTGGCTTTTGTAGCTTTTGCCCTCAGAGACAATGGTCCATCTTCATGGGACTGGGAAAGATGTATTAGGCCTAGATTCTGAGATATAGCTTTTTTTGGAGGACATATTTTTTCATTTACCAAATTTAATAGTCACCAGTTCCAGCTACTAGCTAGGACTACCTCATCCCTCAATGCCATCATGCAAGAAATTATTTTTTGACCCTTAATTGCAGTTATGGTCACCCTCTAGCTGGTCTCCGCCATCACATTCAACCACAACTACATCTTTTAGAACAAAGTTATTGGACAGTTTAACATGGAGGAGAGCACTTCCCACCCAAGGAGAGCAAGGCTGGCTATGCTCTCTTGGCCTCTCACTCTTGACTGTTGCTTTGCTGGGGATTCAGTGCCCTCCACAATCATTGGCACCCCTTGTGAAGATTAGTAAACAAGGTTAGAAAAAATGCACCTTTTGGCAAAGTAGCTTCATCTCATGCTGAAAAAATGAGAAAAATTCAATCTTTAATTGAAATAAATTTATTCAGAGAAAAACAAATCCCTCATCAAGAAATAATTATTTTCAGCAAAAACACATGTGGCACAATAATTGGCACCCCTGCATTTAATACTTGGTACAACCTCCCTTTGCCAATAAAACAGCACTGAGTCTTCTCCTGTAACATTTTATAAGGTTGGAGAATGTGGAGCAGGGCATCTGAGACCATTCTTCTTTACAGAATCTCTCCAGATCATCCAGGGTCCTGGGCCCTGTCTTGTGCACTCTCCTCTTCAGCTCAGCCCACAGGTTTTCAATGGGGTTCAGGTCAGGGGACTGAGATGGCCATGGCAAAAGCTTGAGTCTGTGGTCAGCTAACCATTTTCTGTTGATTTGGACATGTGCTTTGGGTCATTGTCCTGCTGGAAGATCCAATGACGACCCAGCTTTAGTTTCCTAGCAGAGGGAGTCAGATTTTTACTTAAAATGTCCTGGTATTTTATGGAGTCCATGATGCCATGTACTCTAACAAGGTTTCCAGGGCCTTTGGAGGAAAAACAGCCCCACAACATCACAGAACCTCCACCATATTTTACATCTTTCTTTTATGCCAAACCCATCTTGACTGTTTATTGCCAAAAAGCTCCATTTTTGTTTCATCAGACCATAGAACATGGTTCCAGTCAAAGTTGTAGTAGCGTTTTGCAAACTGCAGGCGCTTACATTTGTGGTTAACTGACAGAAAAGTCTTTTTTCTGGCATAATTTCCAAACAGTCTCTTGGCATGGAGGTGGTGTCTGATGGTGGTTTTGGAGACTTGGTAACCCCAAGATGTTACTTTGTCCTGTAATTCACCAATAGTGATCCTTGGGGATTTTTTTGCCTCTCTTACCATCCTCCTATCACCAGTGGAGGACAGGATGAAGATCTGAGTCACCGATTAGACCAGTGTAGCGTGGTGGATGAACCCCAATGCGGATGAAATGCGAGAGAGTTGGTAAACCACGCGCTTCACTCTGAGAACACTCTGTACAAGAGTTAGGATTCCCACCGGAATCTTCGTTCTCACACACACACAGTAAGTATACAAAGAAGAGGGGGAGAGGTGGTCTTTAGTACTCACGGTACCGTAGCACAGTGTTGTGCATGAACGCTTTCATTGAACGGCGTTCATTGAATACGTTCCTTTTTTTCGTGAACACTGAACTGAACGAATCAGTTTACAAATTATGAACGTGAACGTGAGTGACGTTCACTCTGGCGAGACTGAACGCTGCTCACGTTTTACGACAGTTTTAAAGTTTGCTGATTACAGGCTAGCATGGCTGGTGCTTCGAGTTTGGACGCCTCTGCAGAAGGCAGTTTGTTTAAACGTTTGTGATGTTTGAGTTTTAGAGCTGTACATCTTCACTAGTTGGATAAGGTTAAAAAACGGACTGAAAGACAGCAGCTGTTACTGATTGTTCACTTTCTGTTCTTTTCTGAGCACTTTAAAATATCTCATTTCCACTACATTGGTGCCAGGTGCCGGTGCTGAACTGGGAACCAACTGAGAACTGGTCCCCAATTTACACTAGACGGGAGCTCAGCAGGAGCTGCATGATAATACGTCATAGGTCACGCCCACTAAACAGAAACACACATGGCCGAACTCAGTTTGTGCTTGCTGGTTATTCTCCAGACTTTGAGGATTTATTTCAATATCCAAAGGCAGCTCATTCAGCGTGTTATTAATTTAATTTCTTCCGCGCTCCACATTACCGGACTTTGGCTCTCCGCCATTTTCTCTTCTAAAGCTACCTATCACTCCGCCCACCGCTCATGACGTCACGGGTTCTCGCTGCTAGACCAGCAAAGTTTCGGTGCTTGTTTTAGGGCACCGGCACCAATTTTTTTCTGTGGAAAAGCGCGGCACTGGTTCCAAAATTGGGAACTGGCAGGGGAACCAGAGCAGTGGCAAAGGGCTATAAAAGATGTCTGAATATTGCATTTTAGGCAGACACGGTTTGTTTACATTTCGTGTTAATGTTGTCTGAATAAAATGTCCATATACAGTATACCTGCACCTCGTTTTTTTCCACTGTCAGCATA
>JBBPCZ010154540.1:0-18296 GCA_037974445.1 Brycinus macrolepidotus | reverse complement strand
TAAGGCATAATTAAACGATCGCAAGTGGTGTTTGGCCCGACGCAATGGGCAGATAGATAAAATAGATTTTCAGCGTGGGAAATTGGAGGTATGGCGTGAGAGCGTGAGAAGACAGCCAGATGCGTGTGTCTCACGCTCATTGTGTGAGACTTGAGAGCCCTGTTCTAATTGTCCACCTTGCTGTGGAGTTAGCTAAGTTGAGTTAGCCACCTTGTTGCTAGTTTGCTTAGACTATTGTATGAACTGCTTTCACCTGGTCTCAGTTGATTGGCCTTGAATTGCTGGGCGGGTCCCTTAGGTACCATGTACAGCCATGTATATGACGTTTTCCAGCCAGTTATGCATATGTAGTGTACTTGCACTGTCTTCAAGTGGCTTTTTAGCTTGTTTGAAGTTGCTTGCTATCTTCTATGTGTCTACCTTGATGTAGAGTTAGCTACCTTGTTGTTAATTAGCTTAGCCTATTGGTTGAACTGCTTTCAGCAGACTCCACATCATTGTCGTATATCATCCCCTGGGACAGTAGGAAGCTTCATTATCCTCCTCAGTTCATTCCCAGATGACAATTCTCCATTTACTCTTCTTGGTGACCTTCTAAATGACAAGCTGCATCCCTGCAGCATCCTTGAGTTGCTGTCATCTTTTGCTCTGTACCTCAACAAGTCTCTTCCAGCCCATAAATCCAGTAATGTCCTTGATCTTGTCTTCACCAGAACCACTACTCAACATTCTGGATACCCCTCTCCATCTGTCTAACCATCATCTTTTGTCATTCACTGTCGTCACTTTAACTGCTCACCACAATCTTCGCTCCCATTCTCCACCTGCTCTTTCCTTTGCCATCCTGTCATCCTTCTCCCTCTTGTCCTTCAATAGTGGAAATGACTGCCCACTCCATTCTCTCCTCTCTCCACTCCTCATTCAACCAACTTTGTCCATTGTCTTCTAGGGCGACACACAGCTCACATCCTTCACCATGTACCATCCTTCTCATGTACTCCACAGCAACCAAAGAGAACTGACAGCAGCAGAAAAAAGATGGAGGAAATGGAATATTAACTCTGATCTCTTCTCATATTCTCTTCTGTCTAATTTTCCAAGCAAGAAGAATCTGCATCCAACCCTCACAAATTCACAAACCTTTCACTGGCTTCCTGTGGCTGCTCGCATTAGATTTAAAACTCTAACGCTTGCCTACAAAGCCAAAAATGGTCCTGCATTTTACCTATGAGCTCTGATCAGACCACAGGTCACAGCTCGCACTCTTAGAGCTCAAACACAGCCTAACTTGACCGACTTCTTCTCAAAGTTTGAAGACATGCATCAAGACTTTTTTTTAGCTTTAGCACTGAAGTGATGGAAAGAACTTCCCCTGACTGTCAGAACTGCTGAGACCCTTGCTGTCTTCAGTGACTGAAGACCCACCTCTTCCCTGAGCACTCGGGACAACGTGTTCATGTCATAAACTTAACAAAACTTAAAAAAAAAAAAAAAAAAACTGTCCGTGCATGTGAACTGATAGGGCTCTGGTGGAGTATAGTGATACCCCGCATAAAGAACGCAATCCGTTCCAGCGGCGCGTTCGTTATGCGGGGAGTTCGTGATGCGAAACACAAAAAAACAGTAAACACACGGACAAAAAAAACATCAAAACAGGAAAAAAATGACACTAATGAGGAGAAACAACACAACATGATGCTTTGTCTTCATCTGAGACACATCTGGCCGGATTCAGCCATTTCTTTTAATGTAAAACTTGATTTTCATGTGCGGCGTGCGGTTCGTTGTGTGAAAGGTGTTCGTTCTGCGAGTCCCACGTGCGTCCGAGGCGGCGTTACTTATGCGGAACGTTCGTTGTGTAGGGCGTTCGTTAAGTGGGGTACCACTGTACTAACTTTGTCTCTGGTAGAACCTGTCTTCTAGCAGCTCTAGGCTTACTAGTGTTAGGGGCATTTTTTCTTGTGCACCACAAAATACCCATGTGCATCGCTCTGGATAGGAGTGTCCGCAAAATGCTGTAAATGTAAAACAGCTGTTAAAACAGTTATCATTTGGTTTTAGGTGACCATTAATGCACAATGATATTTAAAAAGAGATTATACAGACACACAAAGATTTTCAAGAAGAACACTGTAGTACCTGAAAATGGAAAATGCCAGCATAGTCTTCCTGGAAGCTCTGCCCATGAGGGACAACCCTGTGTAGGAGTTTATCATTGAGAGTGAGAGACGCAATAGCAGCCAATAGCCAGCAATCACCTGACGGAAGAAGGTGAGGAGATGAGAGACAGAATGAAGAAGAAGATAATTCAAAATGAGAAAGGGAATTATTGACAGAATTGGAACTGTAAGTTAACAAGCATCTGTCCATTGTAGGCCCTGACTGATAAGAAAGTTCATGTTTTTTTGTAGTAGTAAGGTAGAAACTAGGGATAGTGGAAGTGTGCTAATTACATTATTTTTTTCATTTCTATTGGTATTTGTCAATACTGATAAATCCATGGACACTTGATACTAGTTAAATGATAAAAAAAGCAATTAATGAAATCTTTTACAGAAATATTCATTTTAACCAGCAGGGAGAGTACAACAGGGGGGAAGGGTGTTTCTTCAGCCTAAAAGATGAAACCTGTGTGAGTCACTAATGAGAGCCAAAAATAATTTTTTTACACAAAAAAACCCCCAAAAACAAATAAAACACGCGGTTGGTACACTAAGTGCATCTGAGTTACATATCATCTGGCTGTAAACGGGTGTAGGTATGTTGTTAACATGTGCCCATAAAAATCAGGGGAACGCGAGAGGATAAGCTGGTTCAAGTTTGCACTTTGTTGACACTGACTGTTTCTAGGTCTGTGACAGTCCTGGACATCTATTAGTCACTGCCACTCCTTCTGACTCATGTTTTAGGAAACCTCTTGCTGGTTAAATAATAGCTTGGGGTACTAGGAATCCCATAAATGCACACGAACATTAAGAGCTTCTAAAAAAGGAATTTACTTAACTGAACATACAGAACCAGCAGAAACTTACCAAGAGCTCCTTGACAAATATCTGTCCTTGTGGCTCCTCCCAGAATGAACTGAGGATCATCACACAACTCCTAAAGGAGAAACAAGTTTTTAAAAAAACTATCAAAAAGTATAACTCTTAAAAGAGTTTAATTTTTTTCCAAAATGTATGCATGATTAAATCATTCACCTGTAAGCAAAGTCATTCTGAGGGACTGGATGTGAAATGCACTGTTCTAGAGAAACTTACTGAGTGAGAATTGTTCACAGTGCTGGTGGTAGAATCAGTAGTGATGAGGCTTGAATCTCATTCAGTAAAATGAGCAAACAGTGTAGCAATGTAACCCACCCTAATTCCTAAGGAAACTTTTGGACCATAGGCTATTTAGTTTAGTTAAAATGACCGTTTATTACAACTGCCTGTGTAAGAGCTCTGCGTCAATCAATATAAAATATAATTCTACTCGTTATATGATAGCTACTCACTGAAGACCCATAGTGTATGAAGTTGTTTAAACATTCATTAGCTACATTACACAAAGCTAGCACGTTATTGAACTATTCTAGCTGACAAGCTAACATTAGCTAGCTCTCCTCACCTGTTATAACATTGTCAAGGTACTACAAAAGATGTGAAAAATGAACTAGACTCATAGACTTGTAGTTCATGAAAGAATCAGTCATTCCTACACTAAGAATATGTCGTGAACAAAAGACTCA
The DNA here is from genome assembly GCA_037974445.1 of Brycinus macrolepidotus. Classification (NCBI taxonomy): domain Eukaryota; kingdom Metazoa; phylum Chordata; class Actinopteri; order Characiformes; family Alestidae; genus Brycinus; species Brycinus macrolepidotus. Next base: position 14,566 of record JBBPCZ010154540.1, on the reverse strand, counting down.
GACCTGAAGACCCATACTTATGATTTGAGAGTGGATCAGTAGCTCCAAGTGGCCCAGGGAAAAATGAACTTACTTAGTGGACTTGTAACCCCTGAGTCATACATTCAAAATGAACAAATTATTGACAAACAACACATCACTAGAAACCAGATACCTAAAGAGTTTAATGCCTCTAAAAGCTATCTCACAGAAAATAATTATATTACATATTAATAATGAATACCCTAGGGCAAACTGTAAAGAAAAAACTTGTCACACTGTCAGTATTGCATATACAACATTTTAAGATTGTAAACAATAAAAAAAACCATTTTAAAATTGTAGTAAAAAGTTACGATCACCACCAATATCAAGACATACAAGCCACACAGAAATCAGTTGAACTCAAGGTTCACGTTTATAAAACAGATAGTTCTGTTTCTAAAATCTGATTGGTTAAACCACTTTCAAAATTGTTGTGAAACACTCAATATGCACAAATATATATGGGCATATCAAATGAATTCTTCATGAAAAAGACATTGTGATGCCCATGCAACCAATGCCCCATGGTTAATGAACTGCAGTGCTTGACAGAAGAACTATTAAATGCAACAATTATTCAAAGTAGCCTATATTAAATTACTGATGCTCTGAACACCACATAACACAAAGTCTAATACCAAACTCTCCTTTTTATTTAAAAAATAATTTGGTCTTAACTCCATAACACATGAGCTGAAATTGAAAACACTTGGGACTGAAGAAAAGGCTGTCACATGGATACAACAGCTGTAACAAACAATAAGGGGAGAGGGGCTGTCGTATGCAGTTTTGCCCAGTGAGGCATGCAGAGTCGCCTGCATTAAACTAATGCCAGGAAGGGTAGAACCAAGTGGCATGCTAGTGTCAAAACTTTGCATACTCTACTCATACTCACATGACATTGCACACTGTTATAGGTCAATACTTTTAATGCTGCAGTGGACAACACAAATTGCCTAACAGCATGTTTCTTAGTGTTTCACAGCTCCACTGCATTTGTGTATGAGTAATATTTTTTTTATTAAAGTACTCTTATCTGAGAAGTACAAAAAACAGTTACAATTCATATGTATTCATACTTTTTGTAGGTTTGGATATACAGAAATGGTCCTTTCTCTGATTGGCTGCCCTGTATTATCCGCTTTTTCCCTGCATCATCCACAAACTGTTAAGTGCAGACTAAAATTCTCAGAGACATCAAAATTAACTTTAGCCATTCCTTTCTTTTCCCTTGCAATGATACATCTGATTTGACCGGAAAACCAGAAACAGAATAATGTTTAACTGTTTTCCCTACATCTTCCACTATAACTCTGCTACTGACTGTCTGCTGTAACAACACTCCTTACCACTTCAACATGAATGGTCTGGGCTAAACTCCTATAAACTGAATGGGCTGGCATACATAAATGTTTTTATGGTAGTTACTTCACAACCATGATGAATTCAAAGCCAGACTATATTTGACTATCTTTTATATGACTATCTTTTATATGACAAATAACTAGTACCAAAATGGATTTGGAAGACTCCCAAGTTCATCTGAAAAGTAGGTGGTGATTGAACTTCGGGCTAACCAATTTCATTCTGTCTCTCTCTCTCACTCACCGTAGGTCTCATCCACTCTACTCCACATGTTTTGGAGGAGTAGGGTCCAAGCTCCTTGAATCCCAGTGAGGGTGGTTCAGCAGGGAAGCAAGGGTCCTCAAATAGGTAGCCTCCGTCCAGACACCCTTGCTTAATATCCTCAAAGACCTGGTTTTGGAAGTGGACAGCCTGCTCATAGGAACCCATTCCTTCTGCCTTAAGCCTGTTAGCACAGATATGTGCTGAGATCCCTCCATATGAGAACATGCTAGGAGGACAAAAAAAGATTGATGGTAAAGGGTCCACGGGGTATAGGTACTATAAATAGCATTGCTAATGCTAGTTGACTTGATGAGTACTGAGTCATACAATATGGCTGAACAGCACTGAATGTTCACTCAATCTAAAGTTTGACTACAAAATAATGCATACACTAATGACGTGTCAAATGACTAAAATTAAACATTACTTTGGACAAAATTCATTAGCACAACAGAAGCGTCACATTTTTAAACTCAGTGTTTGGAAAATGTAACAACTTAAGAAGTAACAGGAGGGGAAAAAAAATCAGTGTTCAATAAACATGTGCAGTTCAAATAAACCTAAACCAATATCATACACCACTTTCCTATTACCAGATAAAGCCTACGCAAGTGGAGAAGCCCCAATGGCACAACAATTTAGTCCAAGACTGGGTTTAATTCATGCCAGTGAAACAGACTCCATAAGAACTAGTTCAACACTGGACTTGCGTTGTTTTAATTCTAAGTGTGTTTAAAGCAGTAGAAAAGGCATATTGATGTTTTGATATTATATTTCGGCCAAATTACCCACCAATATGCAAAGTCACAATATACTAATAGTACTGATTCCTTTAGCCTTGACAAATTTATAAATACCTTCAAGAAAATGTCATGAAAATGTGAAAATTAAGTGATGGTTATACAGGAGCATATACCTAACTGTCTGATGGTTAAATCAAGCCTTTTGCGTTAGACTACAAGGTGATGATGACTGATGAATCCGAATCAATAAAGCTCTAATAAGAAATGTATTTCAGTTGACTCATCTGTCTGCCACTTTTAGAATATGTACACTGAAAGCACTTAAACTAATTACATTTACTGTTCTAATTTAGTGAAGACAAAAAAGGCCAACTGCCAGGTCTAAAGCAATGATCGGAGCATCTTTGTGAAAATCAGCTGACCATCTTCCAAATCACATCGGAATGAACACATTCGTCTTTAAAAACATACAGGCTTTACTCTAACTGCATTGCTAATATCACCAAAAGCAATCCAAGCATAAAAACTTTTAGGTTTTTTTTTCGATTTATTGTAAACATCTCCTGTTGTGGCTGACACTGGTATGACAGATGTTCTTGACAATAAATAAGCTGTGTAATAGTTAGAGCCTACTATTTTGATGTTGGCTTCAGTTCAAGACATAACAGCATTAATGCATCAAACTATGGGGGAGTGTACCTTTTATTTCTCCTTTCTCCTTTCTACCTTTCTCCTTTATGAAGAGGAGAGAAGATGCTCTCTGAATAGATAAATCTTCATGAGGTTTTTGAAGACAGAGAGGGATTCTGCTGCTCTGGTCATCTTTGGCAGCTCATTCCACTAGTGGGGAACCATGAATGAGAAGAGTCTGGACTGGGTTTACCTTGTGTGTAGGGATGGCAAAGCCAGACTTGGAGAAGCAGAGGGAGTGAGTAGAACGTAAGCTTGAATGACAGGATTAAGGTAGCTGGGTAAAGATGTCACTCTGTAGGCAAGAGTTAAGTGACTTGAATTTAATTCGAGCAGTCATGTGCAGCCAATGTAGGTCAATTAGCAGTGGGGCGACATGCAACCTTTTGGGTTGGTTCAAGACCAGCTGGTCTTGAACCAACCCAAAGCAATTTCCTCTGAGATCAATAAAGTTTTCGGATTCTGATTCTGCTATAGTCTGAACCAGCTGTATGGGTCTCATTGTACAAGCTGGGACAAGCACTAGGGGGGCATTGCACAAATCGAGGCGAGAGATAACCATAGCTTGTACCAGAATTTGGTTGACAGACTGAGTCAGGTACGGCCTGATTTTTCTGATGTTGTATAACACATGACCGAGAGACAGACGGGATGTGGTCAGAGAAGGAGAGCTGGTTATCAGTCATGACACCCAGGTTTCTCACCACCTTGGAGAGGGTGAGGAGTGAAGTGGTGATTATTACATCGATACCATGATGGATAGAAGGTTTGGAAGATAACCAGTCTTGGCAAGCTTTAGCTGTAGGTGGTGATCCTTCATCCATGTGGATATGTCTGATAGACAAGCCGAGATGAGTGTCATCTGGCAGGAAGGACAGGTATAGTTGTGTATCATCAGCATAGCAGTGATCAGAAAAGCCATGAGAGCAGAAAATCGAGCCCAAAGAGGTGGTGTAAATTGTAAAGAGTAGGGGCCCCAGCACTGAGCCTTGGGGGGGACTCCAGTGGGCAGCTGATGGGATGGAGATGTTCATCCCAACCATGATACCTTGAATGAATGCCCAGAGAGGTAAGATTTGAACCAAGAATGAGCTCTGCCTGAGATGCCCATGTTCGAGAGTATGGATAGGAGGATGTTGTGGTCAACTGTATCGAAGGCTGCTGACAGATCTACAAGAATAAAAACGAAGGACTGAGCTGATGCTCTGGCTGACTTTAAAGCTTCAGTCACTGACAGCAGAGCTGTTTCAGTGGAGTGGTCGCTCTTGAAACCAGACTGGTTTGGATCAAGGACGTCATTCTGAGAGAGGAATTCTGAGACTTGTTTGAAGACCACCCTTTCAATGATTCTGCACAAGAATGGAAGCAATGAGATTCCCAACTTGAGTAGGGTTGAGGAAAGGCTTTTCGGGCATGATGGCTGAAGAGATGGCTTGAAAAAGCCATGTACAGATAGGGTCGAGCAGACATGTAATAGGATGGTTACAAGTCAGGATTTTGGATACCTCACTTTCGACCCTGTGTGATTCACCTTTTCAGTGAAGGAGACCAAGACCTCTGCTGGGAGGTTTGTGTCTAGCCGAGCTGGAGGAGGAGAAAGCAATGTTTTGAAGGTACAGAATAGGTTTCGAGCATCTGTGGTGCTGTTAATATTGTCGTAGAATGCAGCCTTGGCATCAGTGATACTGGATGAGAAGAAGGACAGGAGTGACTGACAGTTCTATGTTGTACAGGCTCTGCCCTCCAACGGGCTTCCCTACTGGATATTCCCCCTTCCTGCGTCAGTATACTGAGAAAAAGCAATGAACTACCCACCCCTAAATGAGGCCACTTAACCCACTGCTCAGCTTCCCTTTATAACTCAGCCAAGCAGAGAGAAGAAGCTTTGGAGAAGTTTATCCATCTGGACCCCAAGCAAGATAAGCTGCATGGAATGTGGTTTCTTCATGCTCATGGAGGATGAGCACAAATCGTGCTTTTTGTGCCTTAGCCCACAGCATGACATCCAGGGATACTTGGCTTGTACCACTCTGTATGAAGGCATGGGAGGGCTATGAGTCAGACGAGCATCCCGTTTTCAAAGAGGAGGATGTTCTCTCACTCTTCGCAGAGGAGCCTTCTGCCACCGAAGCCCCTGGCGAGGAGGTCGCTATCAGACGACATCCCAGAGGATCTTTGTTGCAGCTGCAGGTAGGCTAAGCCAGACCATGGCTGTCTTATTCGCCTTATGCTGGAGTGACGGATTAGGCATGGGAATCTGGTTTGCCCCCATGGAGCGAGAGATCACAGTGACACTGGCTCAACAGCCAGTGGCCCAGCCACCAAACTTCACTGCTGGGGGTGGTGGACAAACTAACGGTGGTTATGTTGAACCACTGTTTCATGGTGGCGGACCAATCAGCGGCACTAATAAACAATATGACCATGGTTGTACACTCGCTGCACACTATGGTCGTGATGCCATTTCAGCAGAGGAGCTGACAGAACTTGAACCGGCCCTGGGAGTGGTTCAGCACAGGCTACAAGGTGTGGTGGTCAACAGCGGCACGGACATGGCAGCTGTTGTTATTGGTAAGCATAATCTCTGGCTGGGTTTATCCAGACTGAAGGCACAGGACAAACGCCCGCTACTGGACGCACCTCTGTGCCGTGACACGCTTTTCGGAGAATAAGATATCAGCTCGCTGAAGCAGCTGGAGAGAGATAAGACAGCACGCTTGGCAGCGGATCTCCTCGCTCTTAACTCTCATCAGCAGACAGCTAGACAGCGGTCAACAGCAGCCAGCTGTTGGAGAAGAAGACCAGTTCCTATGCCAGATTCGACATCACACCAGAACCAGCCGCCCTCCTAAGCAGCAGAGAGTAGATGAGAGAGCAAAAGTCTCTACAATTAAAGGTTAATCGGGACAGGGATCCTGCCGTTACCTTCTCTCAGAAAGAGCTTTTCCGTCTTCTATTTCTCACTCTCATTCACACGATAAGATAATGGAGGCGAGTTGTTTTTCACATTGCCTTGCTGATGCAGAGCAGGCTACACGCAGGGGTCACGTCCCCTCTTCACACTGCGCCGTCACACATGCAGCCCTACCTATCAGCCCCCCTCTCCTCTGTTAGTGGGCCAGGAGAGTGGGGGGCAATATTTTTCTCCACCAATCTGCTTGTCTGCTCTCGCTGTTTTACTCAGCTTGGCAAGACCATTGTTTAAATCTCAGCTTGTTGAGAACATGCCGAGGAGAGGCTATGCACTTCATATCAAGTGCAAACCACCTTGCTTCAATGGAGCGGTTCAGACTTCACTGACCAATCTCGGCAAGGAGGCGGAGTTGGAAGCGGAAGACCGATTTTGGATTTGAGGCAGCTGAACGAGTATATAGCCGCCAGGCCGTTTCATGACCAGCAAGCTGCTGGAATGCATCTAAAACGTCGATTGGTTTACGTCCTGACGGATGCCTATTTTCACTTGTCAATTCTCAAGAGGCACAGAAAACACGTGTTTCACGGCCGAGCGTATCAGTATGCAAGACTCCTGTTCGGCTACATGTTGGCACCGTGCACCTTCACAAAGTGCGTGGAAGCAGCAATGGAGCCGTTAAGGTGACAGGGCATGAGGATTCTGTTTTATTTGGACGATTGGCTGTTTCTAGCATCGTCGCAGACACAGGCTGCTGTGCACACGCAGGCTGTCATGTCACACATCAGTCGGTTGGGATTTGCTATAAATCTAAAGAAGAGAGGGCTGGCTCTTCGCCAATGCATCATTTTTCTGGGTGTGGAGCTAGACTCATGGGACAGGTGCGCAGCAGTTCTGTCAGTGACACACCGCATAATACACGCAAGGACGGTCACTGCGGGAACTATAATTGCCATGTTGGACACATGGCAACGGCACATGCTGTAGTACAGCAAGGCCTACTTCACCTGAGGTGCCTGTAACACTGGCTTGCTGGATTAAAGGTGAATCCAGTGACACAGAAGACCTGCGTGCTGTCCCTTCACACCAGGATGTGATGTATTGGAACTGTCTACGCTGTCTTCAGCATGGACCGAGACTGGACGGGGTTTGTCAGTACACACAGGTGTTCACGGATGCCTCATTGTCAAGGCTGGGGGACACGCTGGGCACATGCAGCATCAGGGGTGTATGATCTTCCTCCGGGGGAGCATATCAATCTGCTGGAAATGAAGGCAATATTCAATGTACTGCGTCATTTTGCCAGCGAGCTCACGGGCAAGAATGTCTTGGTCCGCAAAGACAGCTGCACGACGGCGGTGTACATCAACCGTTGGAGGGGTGTGAGATGACCACAACTGCACAAACTGACGCACATCATTTTACAGTGGGTACATGTCCGGCTGCAGTTACTCAGAGCACTTCACATCCCCGGTCACCTCCTTATGTTAGGAGGGCCACGATGGGATGAGTGGCAGCTAAATCCAGCCTTAGCGCTACTACCGGATCAGGAGAACATGCTCATCCAAGGGGGGCATGGCATGGCGTGTGAGCAGGACAACTTAGCCCACTTAGGATTTTCAGATGCCATGATTCACATGCTACAGAGCACTATAGTTCCTTCCACTAGATCTGCACATGCTACTAAGTGGAGGGTGTTCACATAGTGCTGTGCTCTATACAATCAGTCTTGACTTTTCTGCAGGAGCTGTAAGAGACTGGGCAAGCGGCAGCCACACTTAAGGTGTAACAGTTATCATCCCCAGCCACTATGGTCTGGGGAAGGGGATGGTGTCCAGCCACCCCTTAATGAAGCGTTTTCTGGTGGGAGTTTGCAGACTGTGTCCGACCAGTAGAAAGTTGGGATTTGCAGCTTCTGTTGGATGGGCTTTGAACCCTTAGACCAAATGCCACTGAAACTACTGTCATGGAAGACAGCGCTCTTGTTGGCACTGGCATCGGTGAAGCGAGTACACAATTTACGCGCTCTTTCGGGCCATCCATCCTGTCTTTCTATTCAGGAGGATGGCAGTATGATGATGCTAAATCCAAACCCCGTGTATCAACCTACGGTGTTGACATCCATGTTTCAGTCTAGGGACTCGGTCTGCGGATTCAGAAGCGCATTCAGTGTTGATACAGAGCTACGAACAGAGGTGGATGTGAGTGATGTGACTCACACCTGGTTCATGTTGTCAGTTACTCGTCAGGTTTAGTGAATGTGTTTGAGGAGGAGAATCATCAAACTGTGCTGGACACCGGCCCTCCAGGACCAGAGTTTGACAGCCCTGACATAGAAGGTAAGTTATTGGGAATGTAACTCCAGTTCTATGAGTACAGGCGTAGCCCTCTAACTTATAGACCCAGTTGGTCACGTATTCGGTTCAGGAAGCTGAGCAGTTTGTTAAGTGGCCTTATATAGGGGGGGCTCCCGCCCATGGGGCGGGGAGTTCATTGCTTTTTCTAAGTGCACTGACGCGGGAGGAGGGAATATCCAATAGTGAACCCCATTGGAGGACTACACCTGTACCCACAAAACTGGTATTACATTCCCAGTAACTTATTAATTGTTCTCAAATATTTGAAATATTACTTAAAAACTAAATATGTGTCATTATGCCCTGCTCTCCCCTGATGAAACCATAAGATGTTTTACAGGTGTGGAAAATCATTACATTTTGCTACAGGACTACAGGAAAACAGCAATCTTTTAATTGTGTTATGATTTATAATACATATAATAGAACCAGAGACATGGACTAACAGGTCAAATTTGTTTCAGGCTGACTTGAATCCACTCCTACAACACATGCAAAACTTGGTTGAAATATAGTCTGCCATTTTTAGGGTTTCCAAAAAGAAAAGTATAAATTGTAAAAAATGTAGTACAAAACGTTATATTTGGTTACTGAGGTAAGATTCTCTGAGATTTTCCTCCATGTGGGGCTGTGTGTGTGATTCCCTCTCTAAACAGCTGATTCAGTCAGTTCTTTGTAGCACTAACAATGAGAGCATATCATTGTGAAAAGGGGTAAAATAGCCTATTAACTGCTCTGAACACAACCGATCATTCAGTCTAAGAGCAGTGGGTTGCCGAACGTTGGATTAAAGTTTTGCCCGGTATAAACAGGCCTGTCATCCAGCTTGCTGTCACAGATTGAACACTCATACTTAAGTAAACCTGCAGCTTTACAAAAACAAGACAAATTTGTGGCAACCATGCTGGCAACATTCGCAACAAGCACCTGTCCTCTTGGCCACACTGGAGATCAGTGTGTGGGGGCTAGCGGGGTGCTGTGGCCTGTCGTTAGCCACTCTAAAAGTAGCCTAAATCAAAACACTGCTCTTCAGGGGAAAGAAATACACGAGCAGCAGCAACCTTACCTTCGACGTGCACGTCAAGCCCGTAGACGGACTGTGTTAGAAGTGGGAAATAGTGATAACCACTAAGTTCCCCCGAAGGCGAAGGTATTTGGGTCGCGGTAAGAAACGGGCACGGTTAGCTTCCCAGTCCGAGACACTGCACAGACCCACGGGCAGCAGAAACTGCAGCCTGGCGCTGAGCCACACAGGCTTCAGGAAAAGCTCCAGAGAGCAGACTAGTGGATCTGACCGAAAAAGAAAGCCGACAACGTGATAGCAAGGGACACTTTATTCATTAAAATGAAGGCAGCCAATAATATGTTACACATTCTGCGAGGATACCGTTACCTATGATATATTTTATGAAAAGAGCTGTTACATTTGAGGTTAGTAGACAAGTTAATGGTCAAACAAAAATGTAAAATATGTAAAAAATATATGCCAGAAGTTTCCCTGTGTTCCTCTAGATCATGGCGCAAGACAGCCACTGAAAAAGAACCAGAAACATGAAATCAATAGTCAAACAGGATAAAGCTAGGGCTATATTAAAATTTTGATTATGAAGCTACCTGAGTAAAGTCCAGCTCAATGAATCCACTGGAATGAGCATCAAACGTCTGGAACATTTCTACAATCAGAAGTAGGTTAAGTTATGAATTAGTATGGAGTTAAAGAAGGATAAAATTGTCTAGAAGTAGTCAAACAGGTTAAAAGGCTATTTTTATTATTATTATTATTAGACTTGCGAACACAAGAAAGATCCTGATGGATTACAAAATGTGTAAAACGAGGAACATATATTGTACTGCATTTATATAAATTGCTATCAAAACAGCTTATAAGTGCAAGTTATTCATTTTTCAGTGTCAGGAAAAAAGCAGAAAACATATTTAACAGAAAATGACACAGAAACCACAACAACTAAACATTTTTTAGTGTTTAAGAGACTTGATTTCAATTTGTCAAATAAAACTTCAGGAATAAGTTTTACATGCTTACTGTGAACACCTCCAAAGTTCAATGGAAATTTCAGAGTTGGTTGAATTTTCTGCTTCTCACAATTCATGTAATGCCAAATTACAAATTTATACTCAGTTCATTAAACCTTACTCCATATATCAAGTGTCCAGTTTTGGTTATCTGGTGCATATTTGCTATTTCCTCTTCTCAGACTTCTTGAACAACTACACATCCTTTCAAACCCACTGCACTCAGTTATCTTCTCACTTTTTCAGATCTGAAGCAAGGTTACCACTTTAAGGGCTGTTTCTCTGCTGGCACCAGTTTGGCAGTGTATAAGGTCTTGCACAGTTATTAGGAGTCCCATTTTCTCGATATCTTTAAATTAGTTTTTGAAATCCAATTCAAATAAACTTCTGTTTTTCCCTTATTTTCCTTGGAATCACCTTTGTGCAAGTGAATGATTTTTTATCTAATTACCCTCAAAAATATGTATTTTTTCTCTATTTTAGATGCACATTAAGAAATCGGCGGCTAAGGTGTGTGTGGGGGTAGTTGCTTGCATGAATGTGTCTCTGTGACAGGGAACTTGTCCTTGAGAGCCTTGGGAACAGCTTTTGTTAGAGGATAGCAGTAACTGGTTAGGTTTAAGATTGGAAGGATGTAAAAGTGAAAGTGGCAGTGGTAAAGTATAGCCTAATTCTGATATACAGTAATGTTGATGTTGGATGCTTCTGTTTAATTTTCCATTATATGTTTTCTGCTTTTTTCTAACATTGAAAAATGAATAACCATTTTGACAGGACACTGAATAAATAGAAGAATGGCCTTTGACTTTTGTGCACTTCGAAACTTGAGAATGAGAAATCCTTACTGAACATCATCTCCAGACGAGTTGCACAGGCCACAAAGTTATCAAAGTCGATGGCCATGTCTGCCTCACTGTATCTAGCAGCCAGAATGTGATGGATACTATTGTTCAGAGTGAAGCCTGTGACAAGATAACCACTCAGGATCAGTTACATTTAGTAAATAACTGATGATTTCTCATTTCTTTTGTCCAAAAATGTCATCTATAAGTCTAAATTAAGTTTGAACATTGTGTTTTATTACAAAAAGCAGTCAACACACCTGCTTCCTTTAAAGCCATGCGCATCTCTGGTGTACTCATGCAGCCAGATCCATCCATGTCATTCTTCTTGTAGATGCTCTGTAGAAGAATAGGGTAAAGATTTATCCTGTATTCTGTATAGTTGTTTTTTCCACTATTCCACACTTTTGTATAAAACTGTTCAGTGTACAGCCTCACCAAGTATTTCTGGACTTTCTTCCAGAGAGTGGCAAATTCACCTATCCCTAGCTTCCCATTACCACTGTTCTGTTTATAAGTCCAGTCAAGGAATGATGGAGTGTCAGTAAAATATGATGAATATAACTGAGCAAAAAAAATCAAGAAGCCATCCTAGGCATATTTTTTTTTGTGTTTTTGGGTGCAATTTAAAAAGGATACATCCATGAGGTTCACCATGACCCTACATGTATCTAAACTAAAGCCATCTGTCTTAATATCAGTTCCTGTGGAGAAATTCGTTATTATATATGTAACTACTTTGGCTAATGTGCTTAATCCTTTGTCACCCATTCTACAGAGGCAGAATCTTACTTTTGTTGACGATTTTATTGAAAATGGTTCTCAGTTCAGTTGCAGAAATCTCCATGTCCTGTTGGAAACGTGAATAAAATTAGATATCTCATAGCTTATCTTTTTAGTTTTCAGACCACTTTCAAAGCTGTTGTAAAATACTGGCAGTACACACAAATTATTGCTATTTATAACAAAAAAACATTGTTTTAATTGCTATATATGACATTTGTAACTACATGCTTGCATGAAATTCTAGTGTGAGTTTCCTGTCTTTCACTGACACTCACAAATGCAAACTGTGTGCTAATTGCTCCATTTTGTGGGGGATGTTCAGACTAAACACAGATTTGTAGTGACTTGTGGATTCCCTGTATTGCAATGTATTCACTAAGTCCGGGGTCACCAACATGGTGCCCGCGGGCACCAGGGTGCCCCCAAGGACCACATGAGTAGCCTGCGAACCTTTTCTAAAAATAGCACAACTCACCAGAGAGCAGTGTCTAACATTTAATTTTATCCTGTTGCTATTCTTCTTTAATCACATTTGTATTTATATAGATTTGAAAATGACTATATCTAAAAAAAGCATTTAAAACATGTTTATTATACATGAAGTTTAGTTAAGTTTAGGTAAACTCTCTTCTAGTGTATCAAACTGGTAGCCCTTCATATGGCTCAGTACCCATGAAGTAGCTCTCAGTTTCAAAAAGGTTGGCGACCCCTGCACTAAGTGTATTCAGCAAGAACCTATATTCTAATGTTATTTTTTAATCGAGGTATCAGTTATAATCAAGTTATCGAGATAACTCGAGATAACGAGAAGAATCTTTGAATGTTGTTGAGATGAAACAGTTTTAGAATGTTTTAAATGTTTTAAGGCAGTTTGATCAGCATACTATGAAATCTCTTGTTTTGAGCACTGGATGCTGGCAGTTCCAGCAAAAGTTCTGTGATGTAATTTTTTGGTCAATCAACAAACATTTGTGTGGTATGTAAGGTGTCAAGAGACCAACTAATTTAAGAAAAATCAAAGTGCAAGGTATTCGTGCCTTTTGCCTTTACTTTCTGAGACTTTGATAAAAGAGATTGGTTGTAGGGAAGAGAAAAAAACCAAAATAACTGAGAATCTGAGATTACTAAGTTACTTTGTTTAAGAGACTTACATTCTCCAGTATTATCTATAACAATTGTTAGAACACAGTGTCAGTGTTAAAATATAACCCAGAATTTACCCCTTGACTGAGTGGAAATGTAAAGCTTCATTATTAGTATAGTAGGTATATTAATGTATGTACACTACATTAGATTTGCTTATGACCTGAATGATTGTAATGATCTACCTGCCCAGCCAGCTTTGTAAATAGGCCCCTAAATCCAGCATCAACTTCCTCCTCTGACACAGTATCCTAACAAGACAAGCATTTGTCAGTAGCATTCAATAGTAAAGGTAAAAAAAATAAATATACAAAAACATAGATATGAGAAGTTTCCTACGTCTTCAATATGTGCCTCTACAGGGTCATCACAGATTCTGAGATGCAGAGATTTAGAGAAAATGATCAGTAATACATATATGTGTATATGTAAACATTTTGGACTTTTTGATCATATGATCACAAAAAACATGGAAAATGTGTCTTTAGAGATTTGTTTACTTCTCTGACCATGCTCCTCACTGTGGCTGCTGACAAAATAGTCTAGCCTTGTGTCCTCTTCCAGGCTGGTTTTGAATTTTAACCATTCATTCCCTGATTTGTGCAACAAAACACACTTTTGTCTTATTGCAGTGAAATGCTTTTGAATCTTTCCAGTGGTCAATGGGTCAATGATAGATTTGGGCCCTGTGTCAGTGTTGTGTGATTCCATGCATATTTAAGTATTTAAGATATTTTAAACATATTTCAAGTTGGTGTTTAGGAACTTTTAGGACAACATAAAATGAGTTAAACATGCATGGGATAATGCTACATTTACATTTTCTTAATTTAAATGGAAAAACATAGAAAGATACACACTTAAAACTAAATGTCCACAAGATCACAGAAAAGGCCACAACAGAATCTCATTGTGTTAGAGTGGGGCTAAGGTTGGATAAACTGTATGGAACAGTGGCAAAATTTCCATTGAATCTAAAGAGAATCTAATTCATAATGAGTTACGATGTATTCTTCCTATTATTTTGCATTTTTCCCCAATTTAGTCATGACCAATTTCACCTGTGAGCAAGGCCTTGCGCAATCACGTGACAATACCAACGGTGGAAGGGTGATGGCTAACATGTGCTTCCTCTAATCACTTCTTCATCTTTTTGGAATGCTGCAAACACAACATTCCTCAACAGCTCAAAACATTTGAAATAGATTTCTAACTGCCAGCTGTGCTAGCTGTTATGTCAGCTGTGATGGGAGGAGAGGAAGGGCCATCTTACCCACCCAGAAAGAGTGAGGCAAATAATGCACTCTTGGACTACTGAACACAAATGGTCGTGGCATCAGTGGGATCATACTAGCAGTCTCCCAATGACAGGACCAACACTTTCACTCCCAGAGCCCCAACATATAT
>JBBPCZ010154435.1:0-18312 GCA_037974445.1 Brycinus macrolepidotus | reverse complement strand
TTTTCCTGTAAAGTGACCTTGAGAGTCATGAAAGGCGCTGACAAATAAAATGTATTATTATTATTATTATTATTATTCATCCAAGTGAAGCAACGGGCAACCAGGAACACAGCTTGTACCTCAGAGGTGCCACTAGCACTGGGAATTAAACCCACAACCTTCTGATCAGAGAGGCAACTCCCTAACCACTGGGCCATCAGCTCTACCATCCATCTTACGCCCCAACATTCACTCTGTGAAAAATAAAATGGACTATCTGTAGCACCAGTAATCTAGCCAGCGAGAAATAAAAGACTGCTGTATCTTTATTTTCATGGAAACATGATAACACTCCAACATCAAAGAGTCAGCCATCCAAATAGAAGGGCTAGCCTGCTACCAAGCTGACAGGAAATCTTCTTTGTCTGGTAATAGTCGGAGAGGCGTTTTTGCACGTTTACATAAACAAAGCCCGGTGTACGAACTCTCCTGAAGTGATCCGCCACTGCTCACCGCAGATAGTTTTTAATCGTAATGTGATGGCCATCCTATCTGCTGAGAGAATTCACCGCAGTACTAGTGGTAGCTGGGTATTTTCCACCTAGCTCCAATGCTAGCCAGGCACTAGGCAAGCTATACAATGCTATCAGAGCAGCTTCCCCTGTTCACTGGATCTGCTACAGTTTGCATATTGGCCAAAGAGGTCAACCAAGAATGCTATATCCTCTGCCCTTTACCTCTCTCTATCTCACCTGGACAAGAGAGACACTTATGTTAGAATGCTGTTCATAAACTTCAGTTCAGCATTCAACACCATCACCCCAAAAGCTAAAGAAATGATTGTTGACTTCATTTCCTGCTCCTGCATTGTGCGTGACTCCTCACCTTCCCCCCTACCTTCCACTGACTTAACTTTTCACCTTTGCACTTAACACATCACTTTTTACATTTTTACACATCCATGTTACATTTGTACTTGAATACAATGTTACTGTATTTTCATAAATTGACTGTGTATCTATACTGAACTGCTGCTGATTAGTTGCACATATAAAGCACACAATTACATCCCATATACATTCTGTATATCTATATTGAACTTGACTGTTGATTAAATATTTGGATGTGAAAAATTACCCTTTGTACTAAACTGCACATTTTCTACTTCTTACTTAAGAGTTTTACATATATTTTGTTTATTTATGTGTGTCCTTTTGTTGTAGAATCTGGAGCTACATTGTCTCGTCTCACTGTACATGTGTTTACAGCTGAGATAAAGTTTATTTTGATTTTGGCTTGAATTGTATATTATATATTAGTATAATCAGTGGTCGTATTTTGTATGTTTGCTTTGTAACACCTTAGCATGCTGAAAGACATGTCTAGGTGACATGTTGTCTTTGTGCAATTTTCAATTAAATATTGGCTTCACATGATTTGTAAATCATCACATTCTGTTTTTATTCACATTTTGCACAGCTTCTCAACTTTTTTGGAAACAGTTGTAATGGCACATTGCATGCAGCTTACAGTAGAAGATCAGATGTGTTCTGGACTATTCTCTATATGCCCACTGTAATTAAGTTGCCTTTATGTTATTAAATCAAGGTTTTAAAATAGAGTAAGTTAAATAAACTGAACTAACTTACAGCTCCTGTTCACCATACTATTTGCATTTGCCAGAGTTTTATTACATGTTAATCCTTTTTTTCTTTAGTCTTTCATCTAGGGCCTTACTTACTCCTAACCCACACACTGGCTTGCACAATGTACTGCATTGTTCACACAAATTAGTACCCCCCAGTAGTTATGCCACTAATTGTACCCCTTTGGTCCTTTGTTTCTATAAAATAATTTAAATTATTACAGTATATCAATTATGACCACTACAGAGACACAGTTGGATATATTTTCGGCAGAAAGACTAGATCATATTTCTTGTGCTTATTCTTCTCATATAGTGATCAAACTTCTTACATTTCAAGTCGTGACACACTAGTCAATGCCTGATTTGTACAATATGTACAGTATAGCAGCATGTAAAGTTGTAATAATAAATAATGAAGGCACATATGAAATATGACAATGAATATGATATGACACCCTGAGGTGCTGTATCAGTTCCTTAAGGTAATGCTATGAGGGGAGGGGGGCATGTTCTGGTTTAGGAGTTGAATGGCCTGAGGAAGGAATCTCCTCTTGAATCTCTCTGTTTTGGCCATGATAGTACGCGACCTTCTGCCTGATTGGCATTACTGAGGTGGGATGAGTCCTTTAAGATCCGAGCTGCTCTGGATCTCCTGGTGTAAATGTCTTGCAGGGAAGGGAGAGCAGACCTGCAGCAGCGTTCTGCTGCACGGATCACTCTCAGGAGGGCTTTTCGGTCCTGAACACAGCTATTCCCATACCAGGATGTGATGTTCTGTGTGAGGATGCTCTCCACAGAGCCTGAACAGAAAGTCCTAAGGATCACTGGAGAGACCCCAAACTTCCTCAGTTGTCAGAGATGGTAAAGGCGCTGCCTAGCCCTTTTGGACTGCACCTGAATGTGTTCAGTCCATGTCAGGTCTGAGGAGATTTGGACACCGAGATACTTAAAGGACAGCACCCTCACCACTGGAGCTCCGTTGATGACAAGGGGCTTGTAGTCTCGCTGCTGTCTCCTTCTGAAGTCCACCACCAGCTCTTTGGTCTCTTGACACCAGGATGCCAGGTTCTTCACCCCGTCCATGTAGGCCATCTCATTGTTGGAGATGAGGCCCAACTCCACCGTGTCATCGGCAAACTTCACAATGGTGTTGGAACCATGAGTGGCCACACAGTCAGAAGTGTAAAGGGAGTACAGCTGTGCGGAGTAGGCACCCTTTTGGCGCTCCTGTATTGATGGTGATGCTGTCTGAGACACACCTACCCACCCTCACCACCTGAGATCTGCCAGTGAGAAAGTCCAACACCCATGCACACGAACGGCTGCTGAGACCTAGATCCCTCAGCTTTGTGAACAGTCTACCGGGCACTATTGTGCTGAATGCTGAACTGTAATCTACAAACAGCAATCTCACATAGTTACCCTGTTTCTTGTCCACGTGGCTGAAAGTGATGTGCAGGACATGGGAGATGGCATCCTTTGTGGATCTGTTGGGTCAGTAGACGAACTGCAGCGGGTCTGTGGTGTTAGGGATGGAGGAGGAGATGATGTTCTTCGACAGCCTTTCGAACACCTTCATGACCACTGAAGTCAATGCAACCGGCTGGTCGTCATTCAGGCATGAGGGCTTGTTGTTCTTGGGCACGGGGATGATGATGGATCTTGTGAAGCACCTGGGGACCACGTACTTCGCCAGGGACTCGTTGAAGATGGAAGTGAACACACTTGCTAGTTGGTCAGTGCAGCAACGCAGCAGACGCCTGGTGATACTGTCTGGACTCACTGCTTTCCTGATGTTCACTCTCCTCAGCGCCGCTCGGACATCGTGCTCTGCGACACTGATCACACGTTCCTCGCTGATGACATCACCGTCCTCAGATGTCAGGCTGTAGTTAGCCTGGCTAAATTCGAAATAGGCATAGAACTCGTTCAGCTCATTGGCAAACGCAGAGTTGGCGTTGATTGCCGTGATGTCCTTGGCTTTGTAGTCCGTGATGGTGCACAGTCGATGCCTCATGGTCCGTGTGTCGCCCTGGTTGAAGTGAAACTTCACATGCTCCTGGTGACATCTCTCACCGGGTGGCATACACCGTATGACGCCGCATGACATCACATGACACCACTTTAGTGAGACCAGCGTTGTAAGTAGCGGTCCTGGCGTTCAGAGCGCCCACCCACCGTTTCTGGTTCGGGAACGACTTGACTCTCACCGTAGGGATGATCTCTTCCGCTAGCATGCTGACAAAGCTAACTGCTACATCCGTAAACTCGTTGATGTTGTCCGCGCATGAGCAGAACATTCCCCAGTCTACGTCATCGAGTGCGTCCTGTAGCGTAGCTTCTGATTGGACAGACAAGTGCTGCACCTCCCTCGTGACTACCTCATCCCTACATATGCTTTGTTTATGCTGAGGGATAAGGAAGATGGGGTTGTGGTCAGACTTTCCAAAAGCTGGATATGAAACAGCTTTGTAGCCCTGCTTGTACAGCGTGTAGCAATGGTCCAGAATTCTAGCTCCCCTCGTCGGACATGTAACGTGTTGGTAAAAGTTCAGCATAACTTGTCTAAAGTTTGCTTTATTAAAGTCTCCTGCTACAATGAGCACTGTGTCCGGGTGTTTGTTTTGAAATGCACTCAGCACCTCTTGCAGTTCAGACAGAGCCATTCCTGTGTCCGCGTGGGGTGGGATGTAGACCGCCGTGGCTGCTGTGGTTCACAGATTAAACAGTAGAGTTATACTGCACAATCCAATTCAGAACAGAACGACATAAAAACTTAAAAAGATCACCTACAGAATGGGGAGGAGTTATGGAGTCCTATTGCCACAGGTAGAAAGGATTTCCTGTTGCGCTCAGTTCTGCATTTTGAGGCAAAGGTGCCCATAATCAACAATTACTGGTATAACAGTAACAATATTGTTTCTGATATCCCAGTCCTATATGTCAAGCTAGTGTTAACTAATGATTAGTCTTTACAGCACCAATTTTGGCAAACTAAGCTAACAAAACCAAAGCTAACTGATTAAGCCTTTAATAACACCATTGATGTATGGAAGATTATAAGCACAAAAATTCAAATGGCTATTCATTTTGCAATTGGCAATTCAATATTCAATCTGAGCATGTAATTTGAAAATACATTTTGCAATTGGCAATTCAATGTGCAAAGTGCTGATGCAATCCTTAATTCATTTCAAAATATTTTGTATAAAAAATAGAATAACAATTCACTGAATTGCATTTCGTCTTGCCATGGGTTTTGTGCCTCTTTATTCAAATGAAAATTCATTTTGCAATTGTCAATCCAATATTCAATCTGAGTATGTCATTTGAAAATACATTTTGCAACTGGCAATTGGATGTATAAAGTGCTTATGCAATCCTTAATTCATTTCAAAATATTTTGAATAATAAATAGAATAACAAGGCACTGAATTGCATTTCGTATTGCCATGGGTTTTGTGCCTCTTTATTCAAATGGGAATTCCAAACTGTCAGACCGCTCATCAAGGCGCGCCTTCACTAACGACATCACTTCCTTGTTCAGGGCCTCACCAGAATCCATTCAGCCGAGTGATTTGTTCATTTAGAGTAGTGATTCTCAAAGTGTGGGGTGCAAGAGGCCTTGGGGAAAGTCATACAGAACTACAGAACATCCAGAACATCTGAGTCATTTTCATGGCAGAACAAAGAATTCATATCGGTTACATTAGCAACCTATTCATTCACTGCTGTCAGAGCCTTAGAGGGTAAAAATGAACAGATATTTAACAGGTACTAAAAGAAAAACTTCAGAGAGAAACGAGGCAAGTGCCGATAACTGGCAAAAAACAAGACTAAAGAAAATATGACAAATTTAGAGTAATGGTGACAGAAGAGCTTGTTGCAGCCATTTCTGCTTTAGCAGATGACATGGTTCAAGATTCAAGATTCAAGATTCAAGATTCTTTATTTGTCACATGCATAGTCATACAAGTACAACACACAGTGAAATGTATCCTGAACCGCTCCTTTTTGACTGTGCAAACATTATAAACAATAAGTAAATTTTAAATTAAAATAACGGGTCTCCTCGCTCTGCGCGTCACTGACTGCGTGAGTGCCTTTAACGCCTGTGTTAGATTGGTTTGCACCCTTCCCGTGTCAAGTCCAGTTAAGCTGGAAAGTTCATCTACCCTCTGTGAGAGTGAAAATAACCTTTTCCATGTCATCTGCTAAAGCAGAAATAGCTGCAACAAGCTCTTCTGTCACCATTACTCTAAATCAGTGGTTCTCAAACTTTTTCTCTTATTCCACACTTGGCAGGAAGAAATAATTTCACACCCCACCTCAACAAACAATGACAGAAAAGTCTAGACGTAACTTTACTTTATTTAGATAACATCAAATTCATTAACAATATTTTCTTCAGTAACTTTTGTTGTGCAAAAAAACAGCCTTCACTTTAAACTTTGTGACATTTGTCACTAAATTGCTTCATTAGTTTGCGCTTAAGAAGAATTTGCACTTTGCCAGAAATGCAACAATAAAGTTCAGTCTAATGTCTCTAAATGTCTTCTTAATTTGTTGGCTCTCATACAGTCAGCTGCCAGTTTTCAAACATAAAATACAGACAGATATCTCCTCATCTCCTACCACACTAACCGTGAAACCTAGAGCAAGATATGGTTTGTCATATTTCCTTTAGTGTTGTTTTTTTGCCGGTTATCGGCACTTGCCTCGTTTCTCTCAGAAGTTTTTCTTTTAGTAGCTGTTAAATCTGTCCATTTTTACCCTCTAAGGCTCCGACAGCAGTGAATGAACAGGTTGATAACGTAAACGATATGAATTCTTTGTTCCGCCGTGAAAATGACTCGGATGTTAAACATTAGTTCTGAATGACTTTACCCAAGGTCTCTTGCGCCCCACACTTTGAGAATCACTGCTGTAAATGAACAAATCACTCGGCTGAATAGATTCTGGTTTTATACTATTATAATGGGGACACTACTCATTTTTACCCAATTTAGTACCCCTGCCATTAAAATTCAAGTGCTGTAATAGAAAGCCACAAGCCTTCACTGACACAGCTAAACAGTTCGATTTTCAGCCAATGTAGAGGAACTCGCCCGTATTACTTATGGAGTCATGTAATTACAACAAAACAAATATAAAACAAATTTCCAATAACCCCCATCCGAATATTGTCTTCACACTTGGTCCCATAATACTTTCTTTACAATATGTATACAAAACAACTAGCTAAATATGCTCAAAGTTTACAATCATACTTTGCAATCATACTCTGTCTCATTCTTAAAAACAATGGTGTCAGAAAGAGTTCTTCGTATGATTCTATAGAAAAATCATTTTAGTTCCCCTAAAGAAACTTTCAATGGATGGAGATTTAGAGAACCATTTTGCAAATGAAATGTGCATGAAGAACATTTACAAATTTTAATTAACCTCCACATAATGTAAATGTTCTAGGAATAACCTGTAAACTGGTAAATTAGCTTTGTATTATCTCAAGGCAGATTACTCGATCAATCAACCTTTATTTTCACTCAGAAGTACATTGAAAGTCATTTACTATGTAGCTGTGCATTTACAGTGCATAAAGTTGTCACATCCGTGCCACCTCTGCCACGCCCCTAGCGATCTAGTTCACCGGACTTCTGAGTTGGGGTTTCCCGGCCACACACCCCTGTCCATGTGTCGGTATGTTTGGTATGTGTGGTATGTGTTGCTTGGCAACGCACCTGTCTCGTGTCAGCCCTCATGTTCTCCCCAGTGATTACCTAATTTAGTTTCCCCTTGTGTTTCCAGGTGTCTCATCTCGTCTGTTAATTCAGTGATCATTGTTAAACAAATTTATGGTTGTTTACTTAGATGACAACTTGAACTACTCAAAAACCTTATCTGAACACATAGTGCACGTTCGTAAGGTTATTCGCCGCCTGCTCGCCCATGGGAAAGCTGAGAAATGCGAGTGTCACGTTTGTGAGCTCCCTTTCCCTTTCCTTATAGGCTATCGGCTATAAGGTGTCTGCAGTGTCTGAGTGGCCAGAGCCCCAGTCAGTTAAAGAGTTACAAAGGTTCCTGAGCTTCACCAATTTCTATCGCTGGTTTATCCGGGGGTTCAGTTCTGTGGCGGCACCGCTTACGGACTTATTGAAAGGTAAACCGCGAAAGATTTGCTTCACCGCCTCAGCACGTGAAGCATTTACCAAGCTTAAGGAGCTGTTCACCACGGCCCCTATCTTAAAATTACGCAACCCAGCAAAGCTGTTTGTGTTAGAGGGAGACGCCTCTGAAATCGGTCTGTGCGCGGTGTGTCGCAGAGACACGGAACCCTGGAGAAACTCCATCCGTGCGGCTTTGTCTCAAGGAAGCAGACTGATACAGAGTGCAATTATGACATCAGAAATCGCAAACTGCTTGCGGTGAAGGCAGCATTAGAGGAGTGGCGTCATTGGTTGGAGGGTGCTCGACATCCATTTACCGTGTCGACGGACCACCGTAACCTAGAGTATATCCAGCAGGCTGAGAGGTTAAACCTGTGACAGGCACGCTGGGCTCTGTTCTTCACGGGGTTTAATTTCACTATCACGTATCAACCAGGATCCAAGAATGGTAAAGCGGACGCGTTATGGCGACGTTATCCTACCCCAATCGACAATAATGAGCCAGAACTAATTATCCCAGCAGCTCTAATTGCTGCCCCAATTGTGTGGGATATAGATTCAGAAATTGAGCGTAGTTCATCACATAACCCTATTCCCGTGACGTGCCCTGCAGGAAAAATTTTCGTGCCTTAGCCACTCCGTAGCTGCGTGATTGAGTGGGCTCACACTACTCCTGCCACAGGGCACCCTAAAGTCCAGAAAACTGTCCCGCCGATTAACTGTAAGTATTGTTGGCCAAACATCCGGGCGGACATAGAACGCACCGTCCGTTCGTGTTCAGTTTGTATGGTCTCCAAAGTTCCTAGAGAGTTGCCTGCCAAGAAATTACTACCCCTGCCAGTTCTTCGGAGACCGTGGTCCCACATAGCGATGGACTTTGTCATGAATTGCCTGAGCTCCAGGGGATACACCACCATCTTGGTGGTCGCTGACCCGTTCTCAAAGGGTGTTCAGCTCATTCCCTTCAGTTCGCTTCCCACCACCTGGGGTGTAGCAGAGGAACTGTTCTAGTCAGTGTTCCAGTATTATGGCATGCAGGAGGATATCCTGTCCGACCGTGGGCCCGACTTCATATCGAGCCTTCTTTAAGAAGTTGGGTCCACAGTCAGCCTGACCTCGGGTTACCACCCACAGTCCAACGGTCAGGCTGAGCAGTCGATCCAAGAACTCAGCAGGTTCCTCTGTGCTTACTGTCATAGCAGGCAGCATGACTGGGTAGATTTTCTTGGCTGGGCGGAGTACGCCCAGAACTCTCTGCGTCACTCCGCTACTGGCCTAACGCACTTCGAATGTGTGCTGGGGCATCAACCGCCACTCTGTCCGTGGGACGCTGAGCCCACTGACCTTTCCTGAAGTGGACGGGTGCTTCCTGAAGCAGGTATAGGAAGCAGCACACACCGCCATCACCGCAGTTTGGTGGCTCAAAGGACAAGCCAACCAGTGCCGGAGGGATGTGCCAGAGTACCGGGCTGGAGATCAGGTATGGCTATCCATGCGGGGTCTGCGGTTGCGCCTACCATGTAAAAAATTGTCACCATGATACCTAGGTCCCTTTGTTGTAAATTGTAAACCAAGTGTCTGTCAAGCTTAAGTTGCCCCCTGACATGCGCATTTCACCTGTGTTTCATGTTTCCCTCCTCAGGCCAGCAGTTCTGGGACTGCTGGATGAAGGGGAGGTGAATCCTGCACTCCCCGCAGTGGTGGAGGTTGAGGGGGCCCCCAAATACCAAGTACGGGAGCTGCTTGACTCCCGGAGGAGAGGAGGCCGATTACAGTATTTGGTGGATTGGGAGGGTTATGGCTCCTGAGGAGAGGAGCTGGGTTCTGGTCAGGGATATTCTCAGTCAGGAGCTGATTGAGGATTTCCACCATGCCCGGCTGGATCCGGCAGCTCCCTGTCCTCGTGGGCGCCCTCCCAGTCAGCAATTGGGTTGCCCTGGGCGGCCTCACGCGAGTACGGGAGTGGCGGTGTTGCCTTCTCACCCCCCTTCCGGGGCCGGTTCTGGGGGGGTTTACTGTCACATCTGTGCCGCCTCTGCCACGCCCCCAGCGGTCCTGTTCACCGGACTTCTGATCTGGGGTTTCCCGGCCACACCCCCCTGTCCATGTGTCGGTATGTTTGGTATGTGTGGTATGTGTTGCTTGGCAACGCACCTGTCTCGTGTCAGCTCTCATGTTCTCCCCAGTGATTACCTGCTTTAGTTTCTCCTTGTGTTTCCAGGTGTCTCGTCTCGTCTGTTAATTCAGTGATCATTGTTTGGACCTTGTGATTGGTCCTTGTGTTCATGTCTCTGCTTTAAAACCCCAGCCGGTCTAGCAGTCTGGCGTGCAGTCCCCGACATGCAACCACCACCTGTCAGGCAAGCTTTCTCCCTTGCCTTCTGGTTTTGTCTACATTGCTCACACACACTGGCTGAGCGGACTGAGGAGGAACTGCTGTCTCTTCTGGTGGAAGAAGTTTGACTCAGTTAACATACGCCAGTGGACTTTGACTTGGTTCTTGTGTGTCTCTCATGTTTCCTAGTGTTAACCAGCGAGGCTGAAGTGACCGTAGGCTGGAACTACTCCAGGACCGTATCAGTGGGACAGAGGTCTATCCCGGAACTGAGCGGGTCACCTGTGTCCTACTTCCTTGAGCCAACATGACAAAAGTGACTGAAAATATTAAAATAGAATTGAATCAGCTTAAAACCGTTCAAATTAAAAGCTAAAAAGAAAATTATCAAGGTAAAAACAAAATACAAATAAACAAATAAATAAAAAGTAAATTAAATGAGGTATACACAAAAGGAATTTTAGGACTATTAAATAAAACAAACTTAAATCTCACAACCAAATACGATGGTTGAGTAAAACTATGAATTAAGTAGTTAGAAATTAAGAGTTTAAAATGGTCAAAAGACACAAGTGAGCTGAGCTTTAAAGTATCTTTCAGTAAATTCCAACTTGCTGGTGCTCTTTAGCTAAAATCAGATTTTCCCACATTCAGTAAAAACTCTCTGTACGTGTCAGGTGATCCAGTCACTGGATAATTCCCATTATTTCACGTGTTTAGGGATGTGACATAGGGAGGCGTATGGCTGGAGATCGCTTTATAAATAAAAATGAACTAGTGTGTTTCCCACCACACTGCTAGGGAGGGCCATGAGACTTTTTCTTACAGTGTGCAGTGATGTGTTCTGAAGGAAAGTGATGTATCTCAGGGCAGACTGATGAACTGAGTCCAGCGGTGTAAGGGTGTTGGCAGGCGCATGTTTGGATATTGCATCACCATTGTCAAGGAGGGATAATAAGGTTGCTTCTATGATTCTCTTCCTAGTGTGCATAGGGAAACAGGATTTATTATAGTACAGGTAACCAAGCTTCTGTCTACATCTACTCATTAGTGTATTGATGTGAGGTTTAAATGTGAGCTCATCATCCAGCCATATGCTAATGTACTTATACCCAACGACTCAATGCTGGATCCTGTCAGGGCAGTGATGTTCACAGTATTAAAATAAATATTATGGATATTAAATCTGATTTACCACACACTGATGCCTTTTATGTGATACCAGTGAGAGCATTAGCCACTGTGTACAGAGAGAAGAGCTGGAATGTAAAGAAACCATGGCGCTGGGAAGCTGTAGAAATTATAACTGCTTCATTTAGTTGGTGCTTTGAGTCAGTGTTTGTAAGTATATGGCTGGTCATTGAGAAATGTGTTTTGAAAGCTTTACAGAGGTCCGTCTGATCAGATATTTGACGGTCATCAACTATGATATTGGTAGGAATAGGATAGCTGTTTTCGATGGAATTAGAAGAGGAGCTGGTGATCAAGCTGAGACAATAATCTGATTTTGCAATTCTTCTCTTTCTTTGATGGCAGTGGTCAAAGTGGCTTTAAGCAATGATTGGATCTATTATTCTTAATTTCTTATGTCTGTCCAGTGACTTCGATACTGCAATACACCACAGCGGAACTTTTCCAACTTAGACTCCATGCCACTGAGCTGCCGCCAACACTGTATCTTCCACCTGATATCCTTCGTCATTTTCCTCGCAAGTATACTCATCATGGATCTCTGCGAAACTTCAGGTTTGATGACTCAAAGTCAATACCATTATTTTGGTCTCTGAATCCCCAACCACAAAGAAAATCTGGACGGACTGTGAACTATAATGTGCTTGCCGGGCTAGCTAAGTTGGCTAGCCCTACAAAAGAGATAAACAATCTGTCAATTGGATTATTTAACACATTATTGCTAACCAACAAGGGACCTTTAATATATGATCTACTGACAGATCGTGAGTTTGATTTTCTTTGATTTTTTGACTGAGACCTGGCAGCAGTCCAATGACTTTTCACAACTAAATCAGTGTGTTCCTCCTGGGTTTGTTTACATCTGCCAGCCACATGCCTCTGGCCGGGGCAGAGGTCTCGCGATACCTTATAGCGGGAAGTGGAAAGTATCTCCTACAGCGATGCCCTCTCATGTTTCATTTGAATCCACTGTTCTGCAAATCAGTGGGCCAACATCTATTATATTAGCCACCGTATATCGACCACCAATGTCTAATAAGGATTTATTACTTCCCTATGCTCCATGTCTTCTAAAGTAATTGTGCTGGGTGATTTCAACATACACATAGACATCTCCGATAACATCTTTACAAGGGATTTAATATCCAGCCTTGACAGTATTGGTTTAAAGCAATTAATTGACTTTCCCACTCCAAAGGCCATATTCTTGATCTTGTTTGTTGTTCTGGTCTTACTCCCTACAATTTTATGGCAACGGACCTGTCCATATCTGAACATAAGCTGGTGTCTTTCAGTGTTAGCTTAACTGCATCTAAATCACATACAAATTGCTCCATCTCTTTTCGCAATATAAAAAAATTGATCTAACTGCTTTTTCTTATGGAATTGATAACCTTCCCAGTCGAGTAAATTTAGCTACCACGGAGGAGCTGATTTCCTTTTATAATAATGGACTTCATAGCCTTTTAAATGCCTTTGCTCCTTTAAAAACCCAGACAGTTTCTTTTAACCAGTCTGCTCCATAGTATACGCCTGAGATTCGACAACTTCAAGTGTCTTTACACAAAAACTGGTCTTGCCATTCATAAAAAGATGTACGACAAACATATTTTGTACTCCAAGGATGCTCTCTCCGTAGCTAAATCTGCCTTTTATGCTCAGTTAATCAGGTCTGGGGAGGGAAACTTAAAAGTCTTATTTTCCACACTAAACAGTATTCTTCAGCCACCTTCTACTTTTCCATCTCATCTGCTTTCTATGGTTCAATGTAATATCTTTACAAAATTTTTTATTTCTAAAATTGAAAATATCCATCAGAATCTGTCTTCAACCAATTTATCGCAAAGTTTTTTTATTTCAGCCCCCCCTACTTGTTATCTTACTAGTTTTGATCTTCCTACAGAATCTGAAATCTCTGCTTTTATTCAAAAGTCCAAATCTTCCACCTGTCTGTTAGATCCCCTTCCTACTTCCCTAGTAAAAGCTTGTTTGCCTTCCCTTTCCACTATTATGACTGACATTATTCATTCTACTCTAATTTCTGGTTGTGTGCCTTTATCTCTTAAAACAGCTGTAATAACTCCTGTTCTTAAGAAATTTGGTGCAGACCCTGACAATCTGAATAATTACCATCCTATTTCTAATTTACCACTCCTTGCAAAAATACTTGAAAAAACTGTCGCAACTCAGGTTCACACTCATCTTGCCAATAATACTTTGTATGAACAATTTCAATCTGGTCAAAATTACAAATGATCTGTTGATGGCAGCTGACACTGGGCTCCTAATGTTTGACACCAGTTTTAATGAGTGTACCCTATTAAGTAATTATTGTTATATTTTATTGCTTTAATTAATTTACATATTGTTACTGTGTTTGTTTATTGTTTTTGTCACGTCTGGTCCGCTAGGCTAACTGTTAGCAGCTAAGCTAGGTGCAGGGTGCTAGCACCCTGTTTGGGTTTCTGTTCTGTTTTGAGCTCTACTTGTTTTTCCTTGTGCTGAATTCATTAAAGAAGTTCTTTTGCAAGAATTCTCCTGTAAGCCGTCCTCCCTCTACACCCCGACATGACAGATGTCCCAGCCCAATACATGGACGCTGCAGCCGTCCCCCTACCTCCCGAAGAAGAACCACTGCAGCAGCAGATAGCAGTACACCGCACTCAGCTGGACCAATTAGCTAACATTGTGGGCCAGCTAGTACAAACTGTGCAATCTGCTCCAGCGCCGATGACGCCACAAGTAACTGCGACTTTCAACAAGGTCCCGCGTCATGCGTCGCTGCCGGAGAGGTTCGATGGGGACCCAACTGCATGCAGGAGATTCCTCCTTACCTGCGAACTTTACTTTGCGGAGTTCCCGGAGATCACGCAAGCTCAGAAAATTTCAACAATAACGCAACGCTTATCTGGCCGAGCACTGGATTGGGCGACAGCCCTGTATGCATCAGGGAGCCCCGTCCTGTCCCAGTATGAGGAGTTTGTCAAAGTTTTTGAGACCATGTTCGATCACCCCGATCACGGTCGATCAAGCGGGACAAAACTATTAGAATTAAAGCAAGGGGCTGACTCTGTGGCTAATTATGCCATTTCATTTAGAATTTTAGCCACTGAAGCAGGCTGGAATGAGCCAGCCTTATTAGAGGTATATCGAAAAAGCTTACACAAGGAGCTGCAGCTGGAACTGGCTTGCAGAGATGAAGGAATGAACTTAGATCAGCTCATCTCTCTCTCGATCCGTTTGGATCAACACCGACGAACCAAACATCCGTCTTCCTCGTGGAAGATGGGGAAAACCAGCACAGCCACTGGACGACCCAGTCAGCCCGGACCGAGAGAGCCTTCACCTGAGGCCATGGAGATTTCTTGAACAAAGGTGAACCCCACTGAGAGACGAAAGCGCTCGCAAGAAGGTCGTTGTTTCTACTGTGGGGAAAAGGTACACTTTGTGGCTTCATGCCATAAACTACAGCCCAAGGTGGTAACAGACCCATTGACTCTCTCACTATCTACAGATCCTTTGCAAACTTGTTCTTTGTCAATGGTGATTGTAACGAATAATCTGTCTGTCCCTTTTTCAGCTCTCCTAGACTCAGGATCGGCGGGGAACTTTGTGTCCAGGGCTATTGTGTCTACCCTCAAGCTCCCGGTGGACAAACTACCTAACTTTATCCCCGTCAGGGCCTTAGATGGCCACCTACTGGCAGGTCACTCCGTTACATGTGTAACAAAACCCGTCCTAGTCCATATAGAACCAGCTCATGAGGAGCTTCTCCAGTTTTTAGTCTTAGAACATCCTCAACCGTTGGTAGTACTGAGATTACCATGGCTCAGGGAACACAACCCAATAATTAACTGGGGCATATCTACAGTATCGTCATGGTCCAAACAATGCAAAAGACATCAGATGGGATTAGGGCTAAAGACCACCAGTATAGAAAGCCCGTTGGCGAAAGAACCGGTGGATATTCCATCCCCATATCGTGACCTGTCAAAGGTATTTAGTGCGTCAAAGGCGGCTTGCTTACCTCCTCACCAACCCTGGGACTGTGCCATTGATCTCCTGCCGGGCACTAGTCCTCCAAGAGCCCGGATTTACCCTTTGTCCGACAAAGAGACAAAGCTCATGGAGGACTATGTGGCTGAGGACCTCCAGCAGGGGTACATTCGCTGGTCCCGGTCGCCTGCGTCGGCGAGTTTCTTTTTCATTGAGAAGAAGGACAGGGGTTTAAGGCCGTGTATTGACTATCGTGGGCTCAATGCCATAACGGTCAAGTACAGTCACCCGCTCCCTCTCATCCCACCGGCCATCGAACAGCTTCGGGGGGCGAGCCTGTTTACTAGGCTCGACCTCCGAAGCGCATACAACCTCGTGCGCATTAGGGCAGGCGATGAGTGGAAAACGGCATTTAGCACCACCTCCAGCCACTACCATTACCTTGCCTTATTGATTGGCTAATGCTCCGTCATGCTTCCAGGCATTCATGAACGACGTGTTTCGAGACCTCTTACAACGTTTTGTAATAGTCTACTTCGATGATATACTCATCTATTCTAAGAATGCCTGGGAGCATGTCAAGCATGTCCGGATAGTCCTCCGTCGCCTGCTCGCGCACGGGCTGTACATCAAAGCCGATAAATGCGAGTTCCACAAGACTGAACTCTTGTTTCTCGGCTATCAGATCGGCCCAGGGGGGGTGGCGATGGATAACAAGAAGGTCGAAGCGGTGACTGGATGGCCTGAGCCCACGACAGTCAAAGAACTCCAGCGTTTCTTGGGATTCGCGAATTTTTATAGACGGTTCATCAGGGGCTTTAGCGTTGAGGCAGCACTGCTCACGGACCTACTGAAGGGTAAATCTAAGAGGCTGGTAGTAACGCCAGCCGCTCGAGAAGCCTTCATTAAGTCAAAGCAACTCTTTGTGTCAGCGCCCATCCTCAAATTACCTGACCCTACTAAGCCGTTCATAGTAGAGGTCGATGCCTCCGAAGTAGGTCTGGGTGCGGTGCTGTCTCAAGGCTATGGGGATCCCACCGTCATACACCCCTGTGCCTTCTTCCACGTAAGCTGACCCAGGCAGAGTGTAACTATGACATCGCAAATCGTGAACTGCTCGGGGTCAAAGCGGCATTAGAGGAGTGGTGCCACTGGTTGGGGGGAGCTCGACACCCCTTCACCGTGTTCACTGACCATCGCAACCTGGAATACATCCGGCAGGCAAAGCGACTGTGTCCTCGACAGGCTAGGTGGGCCCTATTCTTTAGCAGGTTCAATTTTAAGATAACGTATCGCCCAGGCTCTCAGAATGTCAAGGCTGACGCCTTATCGAGGTGTTATGCAGCTCCTGAGGAGCCCCAAGTTATAGAACCTATAGTTAAGCCAGGAGTTTTTCTCTCCCCCATTCAATGGGGCCTGGATGTAGAAATAGAGAGACTTAATGCTCAAAACACTATACCGGATGCCTGTCCGGCAGGTAAACTGTATGTACCCGAAACATTAAGAGAAGCCGTTATTGCATGGGCGCATGAGAACCCAGCTACGGGGCACCCAGGGGTCCACCGAACCTTAGAGTTCATTAGCCGTAAGTACTGGTGGTCATCTGTATGGGCAGATGTGGAGAGGAGTGTAAAGTCCTGTTCCGTCTGCGCAGTGTCTAAGACCTCCCATCAGCTGCCTGCCAGAAAACTAATGCCCCTACCGGTGCCGCGGAGGCCGTGGTCCCACATTGCTGTGGACTTCGTCACGGACTTCCCGGTATCAAAAGGGTACACGGTGGTATTGGTGGTCGTGGACCAGTTCTCGAAGGGGGTTCGGTTCCTTCCTTTTGGTTCCCTACCCACCGCCTTGGCGGTAGCTGAGGCGCTCTTCCAGTCGGTGTTCTTGCCTTATGGCCTCCCGGAGGACATCCTGTCCGACCGAGGTCCCCAGTTTGTATCACGTGTGTGGTCTGCCTTTGTAAAGAAACTGGGGGCTACTGTCAACCTGACCTCGGGCTACCACCCACAGTCCAATGGTCAGGCTGAACGGTCGGTACAGGAACTTAGCTGGTTCCTCCGGGCTTACTGCCACGGGCGACAACACGACTGGGCAGAGTTCCTTGGTTGGGCGGAGTACGCTCAGAACTCGTTGCATCACTCCGCTACCGGCCTAACGCCCTTTGAGTGTGTGCTTGGGCGTCAGCCCCCGCTCTGTCCCTGGGATGGGGAACCTTCTGACCTCCCAGAGGTAGATAGTTGGTTTCGTCGGGCAGAGCGGGTGTGGGAAGGAGCGCACACCTCCATCAGCCGAGCAGTGAGCAGATTCAAGAGGTACGCTGATCAGCAGAGGAGGGAAGCACCGGTACTCCGGGTCGGGGATAGAGTCTGGCTCTCCACTCGGGACTTAAGGTTAAACCTACCGTCACGTAAGCTAGCACCCAAATTCATAGGACCTTATGTAATTACTCAACAGATAAATCCAGTCTCATTTAAACTACGTTTGCCTGCTCATATGCGCATTCATTCTGTCTTTCATGTTTCCCAGCTCAAACCAGCAGTGACGGGTCCTTTGGATGGAGAGGAGGTGGCACCAACCCTCCCCGCGGGGGCTCGAGATTGAGGGGGCTCCCGCTTACCGGGTTAACCAACTCCTGGACTCCCGACGACGTCGGGGGGCGCTTCAGTATCTCGTGGACTGGGAGGGGTACGGTCCCGAGGAGAGGAGCTGGGTTCCGGCTGGTGAAATCTTGAGTCAGGAACTGGTGGATGAGTTCCACCGTCGGCGGCCGGACAGGCTGGCTCCTCGCCCTCGGGGTCGTCCCCCTCAAAGGCCTGAAGGTGTTACCAGGCTTGGTCGTCGGAGACGCCCTCCGGTGGCTTCGGGGGGACTCGGGATGTCCCCTCGCCTCCCCCTGGAAGCCAGTTCTGGGGGGGGGTACTGTCACGTCTGGTCCGTCTCGGTCGAGCCCCCAAAGGAGCCCGTCGACCGAGTACTAACTAAAGCAGCCCTGGACA
>JBBPCZ010154425.1:0-18314 GCA_037974445.1 Brycinus macrolepidotus | reverse complement strand
AGTGTGATTAAATGCGTTATTTTTTTTAACGCGTTATTTTTTTTCAAATTAATTAATCGCAATTAACGTGTTAAATTCCCACCCCTAGTTTTTTTGTTTGTTTGTTTTTTTTCAACCATCAGTTCTAGAGTGACTCCTTCAGTAACGAGTCCTGGTACAGAGCTGTCACTGTTTACCTTATTGTCTGGTCAGGGTGCCGTTCTCACGGTCAGTGACATGTGTAGGACATCCAAAAGACCTACAGTGACATTTTCTTTCATGAAATTGGTCCCACCCATTGAAAATCTGATCATTATTGATTGATTCCTCTGTCTCTTCCTAATTATGTTTCTGGTCTGAAATATTAGGGAATAAATCCAGGGCTTAAAGCCTAAGCAATGAGATATATATATATTACTTTCTTTTGAAAACAACAGAGCTAAATAGCTATATATATATATATATCTATTTAGCTCTTTTGTTTTCAAAAGAAAGTAATTTATGTATTAAGTGTACTTCTGCAATACTATATACGAGGATTAGAAGGCCCTGAGTGTTTATCATTCAAGACATCATGGTATTAAAGGCAGAGAGTAGATTAATCTGTAGAAATAGACTATAGATTTTGCAAGAGCTTTAAGGGGTTAAATACAGTGCCAACCCTGTGACTGCCTGGTTAAAAAAAATGATACTGTCGATCCTCATGTCAGAATATAGCACCATTATCTTATTCGAATGGAAATTCCCAATTATTCTATACACTGCTTTGGCCTAAAACAAAGTTAATAAAATGCCACATGCCCTAGTTTCAGAATGATGTCATTTTTTAAAACATCCCGAGACATATACACAAGAGAAGGGGTGAGGGGGCTCCTGGAAAATGCAGTGAAAAAACAGCTCCTGCAAATTCCATTAATGTCAAACAGAAATTTTGGAGGAAAGACTTCATTACATTTTTTTTTCAAGAATTAGGTTAAGTTTGAAAACATGTGGAGCTATATTTTAACTAAAACATGTTTTTTCCTGCACCATAATTATGACAGGAGTAGAGTTCCAAGTGTATTTGTGGTCCATAATCCAACCCACTGGATTAATGTTCCATAGCATGCAATGACCCCATCCCCATCCCATCCCCTTTCCTTTTTTACCCTCAGCCAAAACACAGGCTGCACATACTGACCCACATTCTTATTGTATGGGTGGAAGGATTATATCTCTTTGAACTTATATAGATCCCAAATTGCAGTGATGTCTGTACAAACTACATTTTTTGTCTAAAATTCGTGTTACTGAGATCAAAGCTAAGGAGCAGCAATCTTTGACCTGGCAGCATCTGTGTTGTTTGTCTTGTAGATCCCCACAGGATTGTTTTAACTGCTGGATCCAGATTTTATGGAGCCCTCATTTATCTGAATGAGCTTCCAAAGACGTTTTGTTGATTTTAAATTCAGCTTTTATAGTGAGTGGTATTTGAACGTAACATTTTGGAGACCTCTCAGGCCCTCGTTTATTTTCTGACTTGTACAGAAACGTCTTTTGTCTGACCTACTTCAGTCCTAACATACACAAGATGTTCCACCTTGTTTTCTCCAAGCCCTATGAGTAGTATTAACTCCATTTGAATAGCATTCATCCAACAGAGGATGGTAAAGCCATTACATATACAAAATGGAAGGTATGGAACTACCAATTGGCTCCCGTGTATTTCCAGGCTTCCTACCGATGTAATTCATACGGCCCCTATGAGATGTCCTGGAAGCTGATGAAGAGTGGTCTGCTCTTAGGTAGCAGTGGGCCCCACAAAAAGGATATCTGCGAGTCTCAAGGCATTGCACTGTTTAGTAGAACTTTATTAAAGACAGAACAAACTCCAGATGTGTTACCTTCAACTACTGAGATACAACTGTTTGCACTCTGACGAAAGAATCTGGCGTCTCAACATTGTCCATCTAATATGCTTGACTGCCATACCTGCCATAACTTCACATACTTTCGTAAATAACCAATAATGATTATTATCTAGCTGACTGAGCTAGCAAATCAGGTCAATAATCATTGTTGTATCTTATGGCCAATTATAATGTAAATGGGCCCTTCTCACATTTCCAGCTTCTAAAGCTGATGATTTTGTTGCACATCAATTTACATTTACATGTACATTTACATTTACATTTTACATTTACGGCATTTAGCAGACGCTCTTATCCAGAGCGACGTACATCAGTGCTCAAGTAGTCCACGTCTGTTCTTCATACCTGTAAAGCTAGACTTAAATCAACATCTGCTTTAAACCAAGTTACTGCTTGCTAAGTTACACACCTTAACAAACACTGTCAAAAGAAAAGTCAGAGGTTAAAGCACATGTAAGGAAAAACATGGAGTTAAGAGGTTAAGTGCCCGAAGGTTTTCTTTAATTATTATTAGTATAGGGGGGAAAAAAATGAGTAAGCAATAACAAGAGGCCTAGTTAGTCACTAAGGTGCTCCTTGAAGAGGTGGGTCTTCAGACGACGCTTGAAGACAGCGAGGGACTCCGCAGATCTGATCGGAAGAGGGAGTTCGTTCCACCACTTGGCGGGCCAAGACTGAAAAGAGTCTTGATGCATGTCTTCCACTTCTTTTGAGCAACGGAGGTTCAAGGAGAGCGGAGCTTGATGCCCTGAGAGGACGAGAAGTGACACTCTGCTTGATCAGTGCAAATAAGTAAGGATACACCGTCAGCTGGGCTGTGGAAGTAGTAGGGCATACTTTGTGACAAAAAAATTATTAGATAAACAGTAATTACTTCCAGTGCTACTTACATGCTGTCGCATAATTAATACAGGACAAAAGATCTTGTGTACAACAGGAGTCCCACCTGGCATGGATTGTTACAATTATTTGCCTTAGCTTCAGCTCATCTGAAAGCAGCATTCCTCCCTAAAGCCTCCTTCTCATTAGACATGAACACCCACAGGTTTAATGTGTAGTATTCAAACAAATCCCTGAACTGTTTGAGACTAAGGCAGAACATTCTTTTTATAATAAAACATGTTCTCGGTTGTGCTTTTCAGTGTCCCATCAGTGTTACCAGTAAGGTGCAGCTTTGAAGAGACTTTGTTATACTGCCTTCAGCACCAAACTGAATACTTGGCATCTCATCAGCTCTATAATCAGGCTATCTAAAGAGTAGACTCCTAACCCTTGTTCAGACTAACTTAAGGCATCCATTATTCACATCTAACCACAGTTACAAGACATTGTCTTTGTTCAACAAGCACAATCCATTCACTGATATTACCATTTAGAACTGATTTTTATACTTCTGTAATATTTAATTTCACATAATATTTCAAATCATGCTGCAGCGATTAACCCCTCTGGAATGTTTGGTCATATTAGGAATGGTGTGCTTGTATACCGCTTTTTGCATTCTTTCCTACTTTTTCCCCATATGGAATGACTGTTGGGCAAAAGTTTATGCACAAAGTTTAAGCAAGTGTATATATAGCTGCCTAGAAAGCTAGCAAAATGGACATGGGGGTTGGTGGAGAGGAGGGGGGCAGTAGCACTTACTATCCACAAAGAGAACCTGAGACTAAAACAGTTTGAGAATTGCTTTGTTAATGGTTCTCTACAGAGATTAACTGTGATTTACTTTAGTAAAGTGTAAAGTGAGAAGTGACCATTCGGTCATACGTGAACACACCACAGCACACAGTGTGAACAGCATGAAATTCTTTCTCTGTATTTAATCCATTCACCAAGTGAAGCAGCGGGCAGCCAGGAACACAGCGCCCGGGGAGCAGTGTGTGGGGACGGTACCTTACTCAAGGATACCTCAGTAACCCTGTACTTTAGTACATGGGCGCCGGAACCATTATAGCAGGGGGGACATGCCCCCCCCCCCTTTTCAAAATCATTCATTTCGTCCCCCCGACTGTTTGTTTCCTGGACAAAAGCAGAGACGTAGAACTCTGCGCGCACCCCCCCAGGGACAGAGAGTCAGTCTCTAGGGTCTGGCTCTCCCTAGAGCACATCCCTGATAGTCTCCCCTATATCCCAGTGGACTGGTGTAGGATGCATGTCGGGGGAAGGATGGAGGGGTCTATACTAAAGGATGCTCCCACTGGTGGGAAAGGGTGTTTGACTTTGTGTTCTTTGTGCCTGGCCAATATGAAAGGACAAAATCGAACCAGGCAAAAAACAGGAACACCTGACCTGGCTTGATTTAAGGTGTTTCACCATTTCTGAACCCAGCTAACATCAGCCAGTTTGCCTAGTTAGCAAAAAAGCTGTGTCTGAGCCAGCCATGGTGTATCTGACATGTCCTTGGATGACAACGCATCCCTTGCAGTTAATTCATGTTAAGGCAGTTGTGGTTTGGAATAGCAAAGCGTAATGTAATACAGTAATTTGCCTGTTGTCAAATTGCATGTTTTGTTGACTTTCTAAGTGAAAATAAGTTCATATCATGTACAAAGAACACAATTCTGCATACTTTAATGCACAGTGACTGTATATTTGCATATTTTTTTCATGTTATAGCAAGAAAAAGTGCTTATGGGTAAGCTATCATACATAACACATTCTCTCCATCAGACATAAGATCTAATGTGCACTCCCACACTGGCCAACATAGACCTCACAAGATGAGACCATGCAGAACAACTAATCTGATCAAATACATGAATAATGTATCTTATGTAAACTTATGCATACCTTCAGAGATCAAAGAATTAAACAGTAGCATAAAACGCAGTATGACTGAACATTCACCTTTGAATAGTTACACTGATGCCTAGTTGTAAATCATACACATTTCCATCAAAATATATTAAACTAGGGAGCAATAAAACAGGCATAGCAGGAATTGCATTTTGTGTCTATTGTGACAAGTCATTAAATCTGCCAAAAAGAAGCAGGAGAGATGAACTCTTTGGAGTCTGATTTGTTTTAAATACTTTAATTTATTATCCAAATAAACCATTGGTAGAATAGAGATTTATGTTGCTTTGTTTTAGGAATGGTTAACTAGTTTCTGCAACCCCAAAATCAGAGTTTACTGTTTTGGCTCATTTTTCTCTACTGAAGGGCCTAAGCTCTGACTGGCTCCTCCATAATTCAAATGTTGCCATAAAAGCATGTTTTCTTTTAAACCCTATCACTAGGATATGTATGCGCAGTAACACATGAGAGGAAGTGCTATAGTGTGAGATACTGGCACTGATGTGCTGCAGTCATAAACTATCACACCAGAGTGCCCGTATCCTTAGTATAGCATGACCTTAAATGCATTATTGAGATTATACCACAGCTTATACATTTTTATTGTATGATTTTGGAACAGTTATGACACATCCTTAACAAGAAAGTTTTACTCTCAGCAAAGAAAAAATAGGTCCGATTTAGTTAATACTACTTATACTCTTTAAGGACTATGTGTGTTATTTTCGCTACGATGTGCAACAGTCTACCATGTGCAATATTGTGCAATGTTCTTATCGGGTGTTAAACAACTATCATTATGTGCAATCTCATGTGCAGTTATCTTAACATGTGCAATATCACGTGACATTTTCTAAATGGGTGCGGCATTGTTTCATTATGTGCAGTATCTTACGTGCAGTAGTCTTCATGTGCAATGTCACTACTTATGTCAATATTACTTTTTATTACTTAATATTACTACTGGAGTCCAATAACTTACTCCAAACTACCATTTTTGTCGGTGGGTTTCACTCAACTGTGTTACTTATCTATAGTATCTATATCCAGCATTTCTGTATATAGCTTAGTGTATTTTCATATAGAGTTTCTTTTTTCTCCAGATTTTTTTGTTTAGATTTTATTTAGACTTTGTATTTTATATTGTTCCTGGTCTTTGTGTCTGCAGTCATTACATAAGCAATTTCCTCCGGGATCAATACAGTTTTCTGATTCTGATTCTGATTCTGATAAATGTGGTTCTATGTATCTATTGCACTCAAAGAGGTTGTGTTTGGAGTGTCATTCAGTCAGATGTTCCTAACGTACTACTTTTTCAGATGTGTTCGACGATATGGAAGCCATCTGAATCGATGTCACCGGTGTACGGCAGCCATTTCACCCTGTGGACGTTATATAGCCACTGGCTCTGAAGACAACTGCGTAAGTGGTGCATTCTGATTTTTTACATAGTTTTTGATGTTTATCTGTATAGCTTCAGACAGGCATGATACAACAGCCATTCAACAGTGTCATAGGCCTTGTCCCTCACATTATAATTAAAGTTTGGGGGGTTTTTTTGCTCGGGTTGCTCTTCTGGACCTGGGTCAGCACTTGAGGTTTTCCAAGAAACAGCTCCCTCTGAACCCTCAATGGAGTCGTATTATCAAAAAATGTTCCCTAGGAAAAATCCAAGTGATGCTTCACGTGTGCTTCCCAGGAGGTGTTCCTCAGTATTATTTCCTTATTCTAGATGATCTCGTGCTCTCATATCAACATGTCAACAATCCATTTAAGGGAATGTTTATGGAGCACTGCGATGGTCAGAGGAATTTACCATTGAAATAAAATGAAACACCATTACCAAGAAGTACCGTTACTACTGAAGGCCAATGAATGTCAAAGAGTGTTTTTGATTTCAGTTTTGATTTCTGCCATTAGGTCAAGAGCGCTTTGACAAACGTTTAACCTAATCACTTTTCTGGCGGTTCATTAATATTAGGGCTGTTACTGTCGATTATGTTAGCGTCGTATCACTAAAGTGTGTGATGTGTAATGTGTAATACATGTGGATTAAAGGAGAGGAGGAGAAGCGGCTCCAAATAACAGGTGGAATAAAAAAAATAATAATAAAAGTAAAACTTAAAAAGAACAATAGTGTGACTGCTTCCGCAATCACACTAATAAGAATAATAATACAACTTAAAAAGAACAGTAGTGTGATCGCTGACGCAATCTCACTGCATAAATCACTGACAGATATGTCATTTTGTCATCCAAATTACATATCTACTACTGCTGGTTCGTTAAACTGATAACATTTAAGTGGTTTTCTTTTTTGTTTCAAGTTTTAATTGACTAATCCTGACAACCCAAATTTGGAGTGTACTGTGTATAAGTCAAGTTTAAAGGAATAGTTTCCCCAGTTAATCAATGAATGTTCATTAATGTTCTCTGATAACCCAGTTCTAGAAACAAATCAAACTTAAATTTGACAGTTTAAGGATTAAATAAAAAGATCATTGTTGCTTATTGCTGCTCCACCTCCTGTGGTCGTTTTGGATGTCAGTGAAATAGTCCCTTCCTGTCAAAGTAGGTAACTTGCGAGACTAACAAGTCCCACGCAAGAGGAAATTTTCATGTACACGGTTTTTATTCACCATTTGCAACTACCTCCAGGTCAAAGACATCCTGTCTTGGTAAAACTTTCTTTTTAATGGCTTTAGCAGGCAATGTCTGACATGGGCTTTGTCTTTGCTCCAACAGTGCAAGAAGTTTGCCAACTTCTCCAATTGACTTTGCCCTTAGCTGCTGTGTTTGTGTGTGTGTGTGTGTGTGTTCTGCTTGGTGTCCGCAGCGGAATAATATATGCACGCTGATAGATGTTATTAATTGCCGGGACTGGGCAAAGCATTGAAGTTGGAAGGTCTCCACAGAGAGCACCCACTTTCCAGCGCTTCATGGAAGCTGGTGGAGTAAACGGTAGTAAGCTACTCCGCTGTTATTTGTGGGAGCTGTGAGAGTTCCATAAGCTACAGGCATTTGTACTTGTCTTAATATTTCACAAGGCAGTCGTGGAGGGAACCCCTCAACCCCCCTTCCATGGGTAGATTGAATTACATTTTTTCCAAGCCCAAAAGAATCCCTTCCAAACCTTTTCTAATGGAGCCAAAGGAGATGGTTACTGTGTTACATGTAAATGCATTGGCATGGAAAGTATGCCTTTACTTTCTGTACGTTCTGTCATCCCTATTCATCATCATAAAGGGTAACTTTTCCTTTTGAGCACAGTTGCTGTCTCAAAAACAGGACTGTGAAACTCATAAGTGGCACTGGACAGAGCAGTTATGCTTAGAACTGGCACAACACCACTTTTTCTATTCCCATATTGATAATCGTCAAAACAATACGAGGGACTGATGATATTGTATACTTTTCCCCTTTTTTTAAACAACTTCTCTCTTTTTGCTGCAGTAATATAGAATTCTCTACTCTTCTTAGAAGGCTTTACATTACATATTGGAACATTGCTTTGAGGATTTGATTGCATTAAGAGCTGTAAGAGCATTAGTGAGGTCAGGTAATGATTGTTGATGATTCTTGGATCACAAACACAAACAGTGTTGGATGGATAGGCCCATTTGTGGCTACTCCAGAGCTTCCCATTCTACTTACAGTGCATATCTTTGGAGATTTTGCACTGAATTGTATGCCCATTTATTTTAATTATTTTAATTCACGTAATATTCTCGTTGCCACCGTCAGCAGAAAGAGTCCTTCTTGTCATCATTTATTTTTATTAGTGTGAAATTAACTTTATCTTTCACATTTCTTGTAGGCCTATGTCTATGACATTCGAAGCAGCAGCTTTCTGTACAAGCTTCAGCGACAGACTGACACAGTTCTGAATGTGACTTTCAATCCTGCCACTCCAGAGGTAAAAGAAAACCTTCATTTTTAACTTTAATTGCTTCCTTCATTTGATCGTTCTTTCTTGTCACTCTCAGTCTTCATCCAGCCAACATTGTTGCACACTCTGACCGCAGCTGTTCAGTTCGTTGCCTATTAATTACCATCAATTCTCTCATAGCAATTATGCAAATTTATAAAAGAAGCATGAGCTACAGGTGGCATGTCTCAGTAGGCTGGCCA
This sequence comes from Brycinus macrolepidotus, assembly GCA_037974445.1. Lineage (NCBI taxonomy): Eukaryota > Metazoa > Chordata > Actinopteri > Characiformes > Alestidae > Brycinus > Brycinus macrolepidotus. The sequence continues at coordinate 9,498 of JBBPCZ010154425.1, read as the reverse complement.
GACCTCAAAAATTAAGCCTGACTTGCAAATACAGTTTGTTGGACGTTTTGGATTGTTAGGTACCTTCTAATCAACGTTAGATTATATTTATGCAACAACACTGCACACTGGGCTAGTTCATTAATATACCATCAAAATTTTCCTTGCATGTAGGTCCTTGCGAGTCATGTGGGAGTTTTGTTTTGCATAAGTTTGAAGGGTCACATAATTTACACTCTGATTTGTTTCTATTTCCTGTTTCTGAGAAATATTATTCAGTTATAAAAAGTCTGTTATTCAGTTGTAAAAGTTAGAATCAGAACACAAAGAAACAAGAAATAGAAACAATTTAACCAAACAAATTAGAAATAGAAACTAATTTGGGGTGGCTGGTGGTTTAGTGGTTAGGGGAGTTGCCCCTGCAATCAGAAGGTTGTGGGTTCAAATCCCAGGGCTGCTAGTAGCACCACTGAGGTACCCTTGAGCAAGGTACCGTCCCCACACACTGCTCCCCAGGCGCTGTGTTCCTGGCTGGCCGCTGCTTCACTTGGTGAATGGGTTAAACGCAGAGAAAGAATTTCACAGCTAAATAAATAAATATTTGGAATTAGGCCCGAAGACTTCAGTTTTTTCAGTTGCCCAGGTGTTACCGTTACAAGGATACAGGCATCTGAAAACGGCTGACCAAGCATTTTTGCGAACAAAGGAAAAATCTCATTAAACTACATGAGCTAGGCCAGCGAAATGTTGGATTTTTCATACTGCCCCAGGGGCTCACAAATGCTACAAAATAGTTAAATCCTGAGATGTTTGAGCATAGACCGTTTGTTGAGTTGAGCCAGAATGATCCCACTGTCATCTTTCTCTTGCTCACTACAAGCTGCTTTGATGTCAGCTGTAAAGGTACCATGCAAATAAGTTGGAAAGGATCTGAACTGAACTGCGGGAAGCCTGTGTAACTCTTAGAGAACAGACAATGACATTGTCACAGTACACAATTTAAATGCATCTGAAAACAACTATTCAGTTTACTACAGTTATAGCTAATCCTGCACCCTGTGCCTGGGACCACCTACTGATTGGGTCATGCTTCTAAAGCACAGGTTTTGAAAGGCAGGGTGAAATTGTATAGCCTTAATTAATACAAAGTCAGTGCCATAGCAGTCAATAGGCAAACTCGGGAGGAGCTCTGAGAGTTGCCGCACTGTTATTCTGTTGAAAAAATTGTCTTTCAACACGTCTTTGAGGCCTGTACCTTCATCCAGCTGGTATGACTGCTGCCGTTGTTTCCAAGTCACCCAACAACAAGCTTTAAAGACATTACTGGTCATTTATGCCTGATTTCAAGAGGCGGAGAGAATTCCATGCATTCTGCCACTCTCCCTGTACGTGACCCATAAACTGCATGCCTAGGCTTGCAGGGCAGTTTGTACATTACACATGGGCAGATTACATCCTGACACTGGTGAAAAAAGGCTTAGTATGTCTGGCCGTGAGTGCGTGTGGGTTTCCTTCACAGCAGGCGGCCAGGAGCAGGTTTGGAGCTGTTGAGCATTCTTTGTGCTCCCGCTGGTGGTCTCGGTGCCTGGCTGTAGGGCTAACCAGAAAGCCCGTCTCAGTTTCACAAAAGGGGGGCCGGCTCCACAGAACTGCTGTCCACTGGGGGTTTCAAATAGCACATGAGAAGCCTTCCTGAGGAATCACCACGCTGTTCAGTGCCAGCTTAAGCACTGCACTGAAGTATGCACAAATTATATCGCATTGCACAGTCAGCAATGCAGCAATGCTATGCTGAGTCATATTTGAACAGAAGATGCACACTCAGTATATCATAAGAACAAATACCATTCATTACACATAACATTATCGTGATCTTAGTCCTGTTTATTGTCGATTGCTGCCTAATGGACCTGGAGGGCCCAGTATTTTAAGCCTTTTACAACAGATTAAGTGCAAATTGGACACATTTTGCCAGCACTAGCGGCTTTTCCTGAAGATTGAGGCACTTGTGTCCTCCAGTTTTCTGTCCATTTTCCTTCATTTTTTGAAACCAGCTCAGAAGATGTGTTGTTGAGAGACATCTTTTAAAGTAAAGTGGCCCCTTATAGTCACGCGTGAACACACCACAGCACACAGTGTGAAATTCCTTCTCTGCATTTAACCCATTCACCAAGTGAAGCAGGGGGCTGCCACCAACGAGGGGCGCCAGGGAGCAGTGTGTGGAGACGGTACCTTGCTCAAGGGTTCCTCAGTGGTGACGCTAGCAGTGCTGGGATTCGAACTCATGACCTTCTGATCAGAAGGGCAACTCCCCTAACCACCAGGACACCAGCTGCCCAATCTGGGACCCATACCCCAGTCTGCTGCATGGAGGACAGACGGAGGAAGGGACTGTATTTATTTGGTTATTGAGTTTTAAAACATCTAGTTTCATTGAACCTAGTAACAAAGTACATGAGTACATGAGTAAGATCTTTGTGGTTGCAGCCTACTTTGCCATTATTGTACAGTTGTAGGCACTGGTAAGTGCTATTGAATTGTGTCTTTTGAGAATTTCAAATCATAAATGATACCAGATTTCAGTCACATCTGTGGCGGCTCCAAGACGAGACTGAAATACGTCTTAGCGGCAAAATCTTGACTGTTGACTGTCTTGACTATGTCTTCACCCCTTGACTTGTTTCCCCTCGACACCTTTTAGTACTCGTTAATGACTTCATATGGTGTCAGCTCTTGCTCTGGCCAGGGACCAGCTGCTGAGGTCATGCCTTTGCTCATCAGTGACTCATCCATCTGTTGAAGACATCCTCTGCAGCATATTTCTTATCAGAGTGGAAGACAGTATATGTGGTGAGGGAGGAGGAACTATAGCTTATTTCTGGTCTTCATCGTATGATTTATCTACCACAACACTAAAGAAAAAAGATGAACCTAATAGTCCCAGAGATGGATTGGGAAACAAAAACAGATAAAGAATTTACTATAGCAGTCACTAACAATTATATATATACTTATTATTTTTATGATTATTGAGTAATTGATAAAGGCCAAACAATAACTGAACAATAATATTATGAATGACATTTTCCAAAAATAATATACTGGAAAAACGGAATGTTTCAGATTAATCACTACCACGCTTAGGTAGCGGCGGTGGAATCGACCGGTGATGTTTTGATCGAGTGAGGGAGGACACTCTAGGCACTCTATAAGTTCTAATCTTGTCACTGACTGTAAATACTAACTGATGGTCTTCTGTCAACAGCAGCAGCTCGATAGCCAGGGCTCTTGACCGAAAGAGTCAATCCAGGAAGGCCACAACCCTATTTCCAAAAAAGTTGAGATGTAAAATGTAAATGAAAACAGAATGAGATTATTTGCAAATCATGTTAATCATGAAAATAATACAAAGACAACTTAGCAAATGTTGAAACTGAGAAATTGTATTGCTTTTGGAGAAATACATGCTTACATGTTTCAAAAAGCATATTTACCACTGTGTTGCATCACGGGGCAGCTGGTGGTCTGGTGGTTGGGGGGTTGCCCCTGCAATCGGAAGGTCAGGGGTTCAAATCCCAAGACTGCTAGTGGCACCACTGGGGTACCCTTGAGCAAAGTATCGTCCCCACACACTGCTCCCCAGGTGCTGTGTTCCTGGCTGCCCACTGCTTCACTTGGTGAATGGGTTAAATACAGAGAACAATTGTGCTGTGGTGTGACAAATGGACACTTTACATTTACACCTCTTCTTTTAACAAGACTCTGTAAATATTTGAGAACTGAGGAGGCCAGTCGCTGTAGTTTTGGAAATGAAATGTTGTCCCATTCTTGCCTCCCTTCTGCTCAATGGTTCATCACAGTCCTACAGAAAACCATGGCATGCCCTATTTCTGGGCAGAATTAAAGCAAAGCTTTGTTAGAATAATAGATTATGTGTACCTGTGGTTTTATGGAAAGTAATTGGAACTATACTCGTCTGTAAAAACCATTAGCCTTGAGATATTATGTGTTGTTACTCAAAAACATACACCAAAAACACAGATAAATATTGAAACTTGGCTTACACCAAGCTTTTGAATGTGATGTAAGAAAGGATTTATTATTAGTGATTTAAGTCTTTTTTTATTAGACTTCTATAACTCCTGTGGAACAATTTCACTGCAAAAGCCATTAAAACGCAAGGATTACCGGAATATAAATAGAAGATGGGAGATAATTTAATGATAAGCAAGAGGTAGTGGAAAATAGAAAAAATGATTTAAGGCAGTGATACACAGACGATACAATCTAAAAACTCATAATATAGTGAAATTCCTTGGTCTCATTAACAACCAGAAGGATCTTATAAAATGCAATACTTGAATTTATTATTGAGCTTTAATGAACCAAATACAGCAAAAAATGCTTTGGCTGTACCTTCGTGGCTCCATCACTAAGAGGTGGAGACATTTTAAAAAACAAGGAGCCAGTTTGATGGATGCCTTTGTTAGAAAAACAATTCAAAACAATTCTAGATGTGGGTCAAAATTTAAGTGTCATTAGACAAGTGGTTTTCAGCTGGTGGCCTAGTGGTTAGGGAGTTGCCCCTGCGATCAGAAAGTCACGGGTTTGAATCCCAGGACTGCCAGTGGCATCACTGAGGTACCCTTGAGTAAGGTACCGTCCCCACACACTGCTCCTCGGGTGCTGTGTTCCTGGCTGCCCGTTGCTTCACTTGGTGAATGGGTTAAATACAGAGGAAGAATTTCGCACTGTTTACCCTGCTGTGGTGTGTTCACGTATGACAGAATGGTCACTTTACTTAGTTTTACTGACCAATTCAGCCTTTTTAAATTAGCCTAGTGACACTCAAACAGGCTACCAAAATGGATACTAAGCAAAGTCAAACGGCAGCTAAATGCGCTTGCATTGGGAAGTAATAAACTGTGGGAACGACATTAATTTTGAAAAGTGTGTCAGTGTGTTTAAATAACGCAGCATTGTGGGTGATCAGAATGCTCAAGCACTCAGAACAACTTAAGCTCACACACATGCACCCAGATTTCTGTCTCTTTAAGATAATTATTGGACGTATAAATGTCTGGGCTCACCTTTTTAATTTTTTTTTTTACCAAATTCTACCTATTTTTCCCTCTTCTTTATCGGCGTTTGATTGACAGATATGTCTAACATGGCATTTTGAATGTTTGCAATGGTCTTGCCTGGCACGTTTTCACACATGAATATAAGATCTTCCAAGCATTTCTTAAAGATAAATCCTGCAAAATACAATTTCTCCACCATAGCTGATGTATAGGCATGTTGCTTTTTTTTAAGGGATGTATTCTAAGGACTTCCGAATGGTGCAGCTGTCTGAACCAGAGGTCTAATTTCTGAGTCTTGAATTTTTTTTAATAACTTTTAGTTAACTGAACTGCTCATGACCATCTAGTGTCGTAACTGTCATAACAAAAGTGAAGTGGGGTCGGCCCTCGTGAATTAAATAAATCAGTCTTAATAATTTATTAGTCTCATTAGTATAATCAAATTATAAATTTTACAATCTTTGATTCCTAGCTAAAGAAGGCAATATTATAATATAATTTCTGAAATGTAAATTCTCGTGATCTAGATTTTGGCATTTAGCATCAGAATGAAATCAAGACAATAAACAAAACATTTATTAATACAGTTATTAACACAGGCTGTATCATAAATCAGATTATACATAATATCTTAATAGTGTTTTGAGTTTGCTGGACTTACTTTCTTGATTGTACAGTATATGTACCATAGCACATTTCTTACTGTTCTTTACTATTTCTTATTATTCAAACTCGATTTGAAAACCCTATTTGAAAATACTCTGTATACTTGACAGATGACTGGCCTTCCACCCAGGTTGATACCAGGCCATCATGTTGTTCTGTAAATTCCTGATTCTTTAAAACAGCTGAAATGACTATGCTGTATTTGTCCAATCTGTGCCTAGTTCAGACTGGAGAAAACTTGGCTTTTTAGACCTCTGGAATCCTTCAAACTGTGACTGTGCTAGACTTTTACACAAACAAGGACGGTGTGTCAGAGACTGCGAAAAAGCTCTCCCATCATGATTTGCAGTGCATGTTAAGGCTGACAATAAATGACCCTGTTCCTGACAATACACTCTTAAACATAGGTGCCAAAATTCTTCTGGCATCGTTCTTTGTATAATCGTTCTTTATACAGATATCATTTTTGTAAATAAGGATGGAGAAGCTTTTTAAAATTTAAACAAATGGTTTGGTGAAAATTCAAAACAATCTTCCACAAACCTTAGTCAGCCAAGATATGTTTGGAGCTCAATTTTTGCTTCTTCAGTTTAGCTGGAACAAAGACGAGAAATCAATAGTCACCCAAATCCTTTCCATAAATTCACTCCCAAAGCTTCTGTAAATCTTCATAAACCACTTTCAGCTCTTGATAAAGAAGCACAGTTTTGTCAGTGGGGTTTACCAGACAGTATGACTTACTGTGAGCTTTTAAAATAAACAAAACTTCACCACGACAGACAGCTCTTTCAGACAACTCCAGGCCTGGCATTCAGAAAGCAGTCATACATTAGAATACTGATCTTGGATCAGATTCCTCAATATTTATGATGGTCACTGTCACAAAAACTGACTCTAAATTAGCACTCCAGCTTCTGAGGTGGTTTGAGAAAACAGACCCTGTTGTCTATAATGGCTACCTAGTGTTTGGCTCCATGGTTTTGTTCTTGTTTATATCTCACAATACTGTGTTCTGCACCACCTTACGTAAGAGCTTGGAGAATTCTGAGTGGGCTGAGAGAAGTTGTGATGTATTCAAGGAAAAGATTTAAGATCTTTCTAGTTCTTCTTAGCAACATTAACCTTGTAGCTCTGAACGCACTGGCAGATCAACGACATCTGAGGTCAGAATTTTGTGTAGAATATTGTGTAAATTTGAGTTTTCGCTGAACTGTTCCCTTAAAAAATCCTCTGTATAATGCAAGGGTTCTCTACCATTTACCAAGATCGTTTTTCCTAGAATCGTATGTGCAAACCAAGAACCGTTTAGGAACGTTGGTTTTTGAAAATGCAAGTGGAAGTTAGAGTGGAGCTTTAAATATTTGTCCTGCCATGATGGACCCTGGGGTTTGTTTGTGGACATCATTTGTCCAAAAATTTGTTGGGCTCAGTTCAGGCTTAGATTGCACATTCATTTCCCAAAGGCATTTTTTCCACTGCACAATCAAAAACAAAAACTGGCCCAGAGGGGAATCGGTGGAGTGGTTTTAGTTTTTAGTTTTACAGAATGTATTAAGATTTTGGAGTTCTAAACAGCTTTTGAACTCATTGTTATATATATGTACATTGTTATATACATTGTTATATATATGTATATATGGAGTTTGCTGGACTTACTTCTTTGATTGTACAGTATATGTACCATAACACATTCCTTACTGTTCTTTACTATTTCTTCTTATCCAAACTCCATTTGAAAACCCTATTTGAAAATAGTCTGTATACTTGACAGATGACTGGCCTTCCACCCATATATATATATGTTTCTCAAAAAAGGGGAAATTCCATTTCATTGGCAGAAGACACTTATCCAGAATTACAATCTGTTACAAACTCCAGGGCAGATCTGTTACCCTCTATGTTATACAAACTGCCATCTTAGGACCTGGAGAGTATTGTTAGCCTTGTAGTTTCTATTGAACACACACCGTGTCACATCAAATATGTAATAAATTGCTTGCAAATTAGAAATAAAAATAGAAACATCACCCTTCTTGTCTTTAGATTGCAGGTACGGTGTAGGAGGTAACACTGCTGCCCCGCACCCTGCAGACAGAGGTCCTTGGCCAATATTCCTAAAGCTACATTAGATACCTCTTTAACATGATTAGACTGAAAGCTACCCAGGATAAGAGACTCTGCCATGTGCAGTACATGCTACTTAGGCTACGTTTCCCCTTAAAAATTGTTTTATTTCCAAATTTATTAAAAAATTTGATGAACAAATCTAACAAACTAACCTTAATAAGGATGACTACAACACTTTTTACAGTGTGGTTCATTTTCTAGTTTCTGGTTTAAAACATTTGATATTGCCACTGTTAATGTTTGACACAGGTAATGTTAGCTAACGTTTCAATTATTTTTAGTTCGTGAGCTAGACTGCCATTTTGATCATTCTAATCTTTAACAATGAGCTAATTTCTTATTTAACAGTGCACAGTATCATCTTTTGTTGGTCATATTGCCTGCATTTGGTGACAGAAGAAAATAAGCTTTCCAAGATGCTAGCGGAGTGCCATAGTTGTATCATAACTGTTAAAATGTATTCACTACTGTTATTCGTCTCATAAAACCTTATTTTTACTTATGACATCACATGTTTGATACAAAATGGACATGCGATAGAGAACATCTTGAAGACGAGCAACAGGACAGTCTGTTTATAAATAAAGATCTGCTTCCACAAAGCTTGGGCTACAGCCAGGTTCAGCATCAAAACTTACTGCTGTGGGTCATGGCAGGTCGTACTCAGGTAGAATTTTCTCGGGTTTGGGTTTCAGGCTCTAAATTAGAGCTGTAAAATCATGGCATGTCATCTCTCGGTGAACTCCAGTGTTGCCTCGTACCACCACGTTAATGCAAAAGGAACTGAACTGAATTATGGCTGATGACAGTGTATCCTCTCAAGGATCCACTGAAATAACCCGTCTCACAGATGTTGCTCGCATGTTGGATTGTGCGGAGGAGGTTAAGATGTTGCAGCTCGCCCTGACAGCGTGAGTTGTTGATAGGATTACCTGTCTCTAGAAGAAGCTAAAACCATATGTGCCACAGAATTGTGGAATGCCATCCACAACTTCAAAGCGCAGGTTCTAGTATGATGGTTGTGTGTCAGCCCTGACCAAAGAAATTCCTGTGCACCTGCTTAGAATTGACTTATGCGTGCTCTGTACTCTTTCATAGGTACAAGTCGTAAACACCCTTTGCAGAGTACAAGCAGATATCCCATGCATCGTAGACATTGTAGCACACAGCTCAGTTTTTATCAAAATACCAATAGGATTTTAGTTTGAAAAGTCACATTGTTAGGATAGGGTATACAATATCATTTCTTTATCAAAATTTTAAGAGATAGACCCAACCTCTTTGAAATTCTCTATATAGTTGTGGTATTCTTCACATATACAGTTGTATATGCATACATGCAACACCTTGTTGTCAAATTACATATCTTGTTGAAGTGAAAATAACGATCAATTGCCAACAGGGCAAAGGTCTTCTTAAATATGTATTTTTTTATACAAATTTTAGTGCACAATTTCTATTTCTTTGTTTAACATATTAGAAAAATAAAACATAAAAGTTATATTTTATGTTTTTCCCCCAGTATTATCAGCAGTTGCTTTATTGTTAACATGTATCAAGCCCGAACCTCAACCCCATCCAACACCTTTGGGATGAACTGGAACGGAGATTGCGAGCCAGACCTTCTCGTCCAACATCAGTG